>PVJD01001453.1:0-265822 GCA_004026545.1 Mormoops blainvillei | reverse complement strand
AAGCAACTCCTTAATTTAACATATGATGTTGAAAGTAATTTTACAATATTTCCAATTAAGTTAATTTTCTCATTGCCTTTGTGTCCTTTGTCATCACATGTAGAATGATAAATTTCCATTTTATATATTATTAATGAATATAGAGTGTGTTTTTCCATTTGGGTCACTAATAGCTCATTATTATCTAATTTCAGAAATGTGTTCAATACTCAATCTACAAATTATAAAGTAACCACCTTCTCCAAATGAACCACAGGTCAGAGTTAAGCTCACAAGCCAATTTTTCTTCATTTGTGTCAATCTGAAACGAGCCAAAGCTTGATAGTCTATTTCAACTAAATAGGTTAGACAGAATTTAGAAGTTCATGAGCAAGAAGTTTGACCTAGAAGCAAGATAGGCCATCGCAGAAATGAGAAGAGATGAAAATGCACTTTGTAGACCAACATTATCCAAACTCTAATTTACGATCAGAGACGATCACTGAGGTGGCAACCCTGCTTTTTATTTAATAAAAGACTTAAAAGCAATGGGAATAATAATTGCACTGCTTTCAAGCTCTGCTGAATATTTAAATGATTACCAAGAAAAATATGTTATAAAAACCAGCCTGTGGTGAATATCGGGAAAGGAAGTAGAGCTGCCTGGGAAAATCTAACCTATTACAATTTTGATTAGCACATGAGCTACCAATTTGGTACGCCGCTAGGATAGTCTGATAAAAAAACAACTATTTGTAAGGGATAAGTCTGAGAGAATCTCACAATCACTCCATCTGGCTGTTAAAAAATAAAGCCATCCTTTTGTTGCCATGGAAATATTCTGGTGAGTTACATGGCTGTGCCAGAACTTAATAAAAAAATTGCCTATTAGAATTGTATAAACTTCCTTTACAAAAGTGCTCATTTTTATGTGGCTAAGAGCCCAATACAGATATTCTCCAAAGACTATCATCATCATCATCAATCAAATGAAATTAGCATATGAAAGGATTTACTTTTAGCTGGTGGTGTTGCTCTCTGGGTCTAAATCTATCTATGACCAAAGACCTTTTTAAACCTTGGCTAGTGCTTAGCACATTTCTGGGTGTCACGGGGCTGTGGGACGGCACCTGCTAAAAGCCGAGATCCAATAGAGAATTCTTTCAAATAAAGCAACAGGTTCCTCTGGTTCCTCTTCTGAAGATTCTCATTGGCAGGTTCTGACATGAGGTTCCCAGGAATCGGTTTGAATGTTTGTTTATATTTTTGGATTTTTTTTGTTTAACTTCCCAGCTGACTCTGATGATTAGTTGGGACCAGGAACCGGTGCTGTAGTGGTTGTCAAAGCCCCGTCTCTGGTCAGGGTCATTGGCATAACCTGGGAACTTGTTAGAAATGCAAATTCTGCCTCCACCTCCCCACGCCAACCAACCCCTACTGTTATAAATGGAGATAACCTGTCTTTTAAAATCTCTCCAGGTGATTTGATGATTGATAAATTTAGAGAATCATGACCTTTTCTTCAGGCTGAGATGAACGCCAAGTTCTTCTTTCTTTCTTCCGAGCTAGGATTTCCTTTTTCTCCTTAGCATGTCTGAACTTCCTCAACTTCCCACTTTTTTGTTTCCTGGGAAGACAAAATGTAGAGAGAGGCTTCTTTGTTTTCCAGAAAAACAGGAAAAGGATGAAAAAGAATAACCGATATGGGGAAGTGGAAGAAGTTCTGAAGTTTAAAAAACCCTCTCCTGATCCCTGATCCTTCGTCCTCCATTTTATTCCTCACTATGGAACTCACATCCTCCCCACTTTCTCGCTCTGCCTTTAGCAAAGCCATATGACTATTCACAGAAACTCAAGCCCTCGAATTTAGCCGAGCAGTGGATGTCTCCTTTCAGCATAAGGTTTTCTTTTTACTTTTTAATGGAAATCAACCAAACACAAATTTTGTTTAGCACACTCTGGATTTTTCTTGATCATCTAGTGTTATTATAATAAACAGTAACTGTTATCTCTTACAACAAACAACTATGTCATGGACTATTGAAAATTGAGGACATGTTTGTCAATTAAATAATTGAAGACGTCTAGGATTTTTTTCTTGTATTTCTTTAGTTTTGTTTTTCCTCTTACTCTCAATCCACCAACAAGTATCTTTTAAAATATTCTCTACCTTGCTTCTAATTTTTTGACTTTAATTTGGGAGGGCTAGAAAACCAGAAAACAAGTTTGTTAGAAATATGTTTAGAACATGTACAACAAATTTGCGGATTTTATTTTTTACTGATAATCTCGATGTTAGGGAGGCAGCATTAAAGGTATTATTTCCTAATATTGTTCATGCAAGTGTTAATTAATGTAATTCTTTGGGAAAGCAATATGGCAATATTACCCTATGTGCTAACATTCTAAACATACTCATATTCTTTAATATACTATTTTTACTTCTAGAACTAATATAAGAAAATAATTTATTATAAAAATGATCTATAATGAAGTTCGTTGGTTTATCATTTACGTTAGGGAAAAGCTGAAAACTCTAAATTTTAATAATAGAAGACCTTTTACATAATTTATGGAACTCTATCAATAAAATTATAGCCATTAAAAGCTGATACAAAGATTTGAAATGGTTTTATCCTACATGCATATAATATAGCATTAAATGAAGAAGGCAATCCCTCTATCCACTGCAGAGGTTACAAAAAATAATAATAAGTTTTTTATGTAAGTTAACTCATTTGGACCTCATAAACACCTGTAAAGTGAGTACTATTATAATCTTCATTGAATAGGTGAGGAAACTATTACTAAGTAATGCAAATAATTGTCAGAGCTAGTCTTCAAATCTGAGCAAGGTAAAGCAGGTGCTTCTAACCACTGGTGCTTAAATAGGGACACCTCAGTTTGCGCTTGCTGTATTAACATAATTATTCATGGTGCCCCATTTCATTCTCAGAGGTCCCAATTTAGATGCGAAATTGTATGGTTACACCAGCTCTAGGTGAGCACAGCCATGCTAAAAAAAAAAAAAAATTCTCAATGGATTAGAAACAGGGTTTTCTGTGACTGAATGCACGTGGAATCAGATGGGAGAGGATGCTAGTGACCTAGAGTATGACCGATATAAAGAAGAATGAGATCATAAAGATTCAGAACCAAGTGGGTCTCATGCCCAGGGAACTGGCAAAGCCAGGAGGGGGTCCAGGGGGGCGGGGCAACCAGTATGAGGAGTAGTGGGTAACTGTAGCAGGAGCAGAGACTTCATCTGTAATAGATTGCAAAAATGGTTACAGTACATCTCCCACCAAGAGGTGGTCTCTATCTCCCTACCCCTTGAATCAGAGCTGGTCTTACAAGTTTCATTTACAAAAAGAATATGATGGAAGTGATGCCGTGTGAGCTCTGAACAAGCCTGGCTTAGCCTCGTGGAAGAAGAGGGACCGTTTGGAGGAAGACCAAGGTGCCCTAGCTGACAGCCAGCCAGCTACCTATCAGACAAGCAAGTGAGGCCACTTAGGACCAGTCAAACCCCAGCAGACCAGCTGACTGCACATCCAGCCACTGACTACAAATGTAGGAAATGTAGAAGAACTGACCACTGAGCCCAGATACTGAGCCACAGGTTGTGAGCTGGATAACTGGGTGTTATTTTAAGCCACTGAGCTTTGGGGCGGTTTGGGATGCAGCAAAAGCTAACTAATACACCAGGAAACCCTTGCAAGTATCTCCAACTTCCACTCCTCAAAGATCCAGGCAGTGTTTCTTTGGGGGTTTCTATGCCAGACAGGAACAATGCTTGGGACAGAAGGGTCTAAAGTCACCTGAAAAAAATAAAGATCACTGAGCCCAGGAAAATCGGTCATGGCATACCTTACTCAATAAGATGTGTGGGGTCTATTCTTCCGGAAGGTTAATCATGCGTAATGAGATATGCAAAATGAGAAAAGAACAACATAAATTTTGCCAAATATCTAAGAGAAATCTTTCTTTATCCAGAAGTCTTTCTTTTTTGTTATTTGATGTTGCTGTTAAAGAAAACCCTGCCCATTAGGCCTATTCCTCTGTGTAATACAAGCACTAGAATTACAACTGAATGTTACCACAGCTCATAATTTTTGCCCCAAGAGAGGTCATAAAAAGAGTTAGAACGCTTTTCCCTTTTGAAGCAGACACTCGATCATGCCACAAGTTTGGCTGTAAATTGCACACAAACCCCTGTTTCATTGCTAAGATAGGTAAATGAGATTAGAACTGCATACAAGTTAGCAAAAAGTAATTCATCTCACAAGCAGGAGGCACTATTTAGCATTGTTTTATGTATTTATTTTTTACTGAGGTGAAATTCACATATAATAGAATTAATCATAGAGTATACAATTAGGATAGCATTTAGTATATTCATGGCATATAACCACCACTTCTCTCTAGCTTTAATACCTTTTCATCACCTCAGAAAGCACTCACATTAAGTAATCAGTGTCCCCTCCTCTCATTCCCTGATTTCTGTGGATTTTCCCATTCTGAATATATCATGTAAAAGGAATCATTCATTCAACATGTGATCTTTCATGTCTGCTTTTTTCCTTTTCTTTTTAATAGTTCATTTTTTATTGTATTTTTTCCATTACCATTTTTTCTCCATATGTGCTCTTCCACCTCCACCCCCCTTACCCCTGCAATCACTATAGTATTGTCTGTTTCCATGAGTTCTTTTTCTTTTTTTGCTTGATTCCTCCACCCCCAATTCCCTCCCTCCCTCTAGAGCTATCAGCCTACTCTCCATCTATGAGTCTGTCTTTATTTTGCTTGTTAGTTTAGTTTGTTCATTAGATTCCACATATGAGTGGAATCATATGGAACTTGTCTTTCTCTGACTGGCTTATTCCACTTAGCATAATGTTCTCCAGGGCCATCCATGCTGTTGCAAAGGGTAAGATTTCCTTCTTCTTACCACCAAGTAGTATTCCGTTGTGTAAATGTATCACAGTTTTTTTAATCTATTTATCCACTGATGGGCACTTGGGCTGCTTTCAAATCTTGGCGATTATAAATAACGCTGCAATGAACATAGGGGTGCTCATGTTCTTTCTAATAAGTGTTTTGGGTTTCTGCGGATAAATTCCCAGAAGTGGAATCACCGGGTCATAAGGTAGTTCCATTAAAATTTTTTGAGGTAACTCCATTCTGCTTTCCACAGTGGCTGCACCCATCTGCACCAACAGTGCAGAAGGGTTCCCCTTTCTCCACATCCTCACCAGCACTTGTTGTTCGTAGATTTATTGATGCTAGCCATCTCACAGGTGTGAGATGGTATCTCATTGCGGTTTTAACATGCATTTCTCTGACGATTTGTGACATCGAGCATCTTTTCATACACCTATGGGCCATCTGTGTGTCCTCTTTGGAGAAGTGCCTATTTAGGTCCTTTGCCCATTTTTAAAATTGGATTGTTTGTGTTTTTGGTGTTGAGTTTTGTAAGTTCTTTATAAATTTTGGATATTAACCCCTTATTAGGTGTAGCTAATGTTTTCAAGTCTCATCCAAGTTGTGGCATGCATCAGTACTCCCTTACTTTATATGACAAAATTATATTTCATCATATGTATATACTACAATAAGTTTAAGCACGTTTTCATTGGTGGGCATTTGGATTGTTTCCACCTGCAATAAATTCTGTTCCATATAAGATATTCTTTGTATAATATCTGTTAGAATCAGTTTTGCTACTGAAATTGTAATCTCTGTTGAGGGAAAATTCTCCCTTCCTTCTTTAATCTAAGATAAAGAAAACATATTGAAAATGCAGTGTAGTAAAACAACACAAAACAAACAAAACCGACTCATTGTTTAGGTTACATACAGTTAATTATAATGAATCAAGCGTGGCAGGGAAACACACTTGCTTCTGCATGTAGGTACTTATATCCCTCATATCTCAGGTACTTATAAATCTGGATTGATGAGCGAATGTTGAATGAACCTGCTTTATACCTTGCCCCGGGGCTCACTGGGGCAAACAGCTCGGGCCCTTTTATTTCAGACGCAGTTGCCCTGGCTCCTTCCCAGATCTGCCCACTGAGTCCCTCCCATGTGCCAGACAGACGGTAGTAGCTGAAGTCTGTCAAAGGGAAAGACTACCACTCAGTATTTAAGCAAAAAGCTGATTTGAATACTTACTGAAGTACGTACGGTCTCTTCCAGGAAAGCAAGGAGCTGATATTATACAGAGTTTGGGAGGCCTGGAGTTGAGGGAGGAATGGGTTGGTGGACTTTCGGAGGCAGTAGTGGGTTGACGCCAGCTGTGGAGGCCTGGTTGTGGAGGTGAGAATGGTGTGGATTGGCTGACTTTCGAAAGCATGGGGCTGTTTCTGGCCGATTGTCAGAAATGTGTTCACTTAGGCAAGTTGCCATTGATTCATTAAACGGAGGCAAGCTGTCTTTGATCCATTAAACCAGTTTAGAACTGGTTCTGGTGGTTACTTGTTGCCATAACTACAGAATATTTCATCTTTTCCTAGGAGTGTGGGAACTTCAAGAAAACCATAGTCTACGTGGAAGGCACACATGCAAGCTTACACACAGAAGCAGCATAAAAGAGAGGTCAAAGCACCGGCTTCCCGCTCAACCTGGATTTACCTCTGCTGCTTCTTGAATCTCCACCCCGATGATAATTAAGCGACTGAACAAGACATAAACCTCCGGGGCAGAAAGGAACATGAGGGGAGACAACAGTAGGGAGTCGAAGAGCAGAGGAGAGATGTCAATCAAATTTTGGAAGCCAAACAGCAGATGGGCAGCTGCTGACTGACTGAGCAGACCAGAGAAAGCTGAAACCGTCCTGCTTGCAGAGAGGGAAGCCAAGACGTAAAACCAGCTTTGAGGCCTGGAGACTCTCAGGGATTGTGGTGCCAGTCATCTCTACAGACAGGACTGAGGGGCAGGGCGGTAACCAGAGAGGTCAAAATTCTGTAAGCGAAGCAGTTAGATCCAATAACCCTTTCTACACAACAGGCAACCAAGCAACCCACTCCAGAGGAAAACGGAAGGGTGTTGAACTGAGGGACTCTGAGTTCAGGCAGGCATAGTGGAAAGGCAGGGAACTGCAGAAAGCAGGGGATTACGTGGAAATCGATATCTTGCAAAGTGAGATTCTGAAGCCTCTTTCCTTAACTCGGCTCCCAGAATGCTGGCAACCAAGTTGCCACCCACCAAGGCATGGAACAGGAGGCAGAATTTCCCCCTGGGAAAAATGGCCACCCCGGGAAAACAGACCTAGAGATGCTGACGCTGTGTGGGGAGGCATCTCCCAGGGAGTGCCTGGGCCCCTGGCCAATCATTCTGCAGTCAGGTCGACAGCTCAGCCTGTCCCACTTCCCCACACAGAGCTTCTTACCAGGTTTTAGTGCCTTACTCTTAAATATGATATATAAATGAGTAAGTAAGAACTGCCACACATGGGAGAAATGTCTCCAGCATGACAAAAATAGAGATAAAAAGAATTTGAAGGAAACGGAGACAATAGAGGAATCAGGCCTATACGTTGTGGTCTCAGAGTGATAAAAGAAGTTGTTGCATGCATGAAAAAGAATTGTTTTTAAAAGCCATATTTATAGGATAAAAAGATCTCTTGAAAATAAAAATTGTGAGAGAAATAAAAAATCAATAGATAGAACCCTGGCCAGTGTGGCTTAGTAAGTTGGGTGTCCTCCTGCAAAGCAAAGGGTCGCTGGTTTGATTCCTGGTTAGGGCATATACCTGGGTTGCAGGCTCAGTCCCGGTCATGGCACGGGCGAGAGGCAGCCCATCAATGTTTCTTTCTCACATTGATGTTTCTCTTCTCTATCTCCCTCCCTTCCTCTCTCTCTGAAGATAAATTAATAAAATTTTTAAAAAAATCAATAGATAGAAATTTAAAAAAATCAATAGGTATCATGTAATAGTTGTATGACTGTAAGGTTGTTATTTAACCTCTGAGTCTTAATTTCCTTTTCTATAAAATAGGAATGACAATAGTAACTAACTCACAAGGTTGTTATGAGTATTAAATGATTGGATACATCAAATGAGTACATAGTTATTGCTACATTACTTTTCCACTTGCTATTTTACCATGCTATAGCAGAGCAGATATTAGTTTGTTTAGTTTTAGCATGTCAATAAGCTGATTTGAACACTTGCTATTTGAAAATTAATTGGCTGCTTAGGGAAAAATTAGTCTATATAAACAACATGGAAAAAATGTTATATAACTCTAAAGTACTTTTAAAACGAAAGTAGTAGTAATTATTTCAGAGAAAAGAGGACAAAGGAAAAATAATGAAGCCTATTGTCAGCTCTTTTGGTCCCTAGACTCGAAGTGGCAGGTTTGGGGTTGAAAGCCATTCATTTCAAACACTATGTGCTTAGCACCTGTTCCCATGTGTCAGGTATTGTACTAGGTGCTGCTACTTGGTCTTTCCATGATTTTACTTTAAGAAACATAAAAATAACTGTCTGAAAAACTTTTTAAAAAGTAGAATTATAAATTACAGGGGAGTAAATCTCTTAGAAAGTAGAACTAAAAGACAAAGAGATAGAAAATAGAAAAATATAAGAAAATTGGAAATCAGCCCAGAAGATACAACATCTAAACAACATTCCAGAGAGGGAGAGTAGGAGGAGGGAAACGGAGAACTGGAACGAGAGAGGAATATGTAAGTAAATAGAGGGGAGGAAGTTAGGAGAGATATACTTTTAAAAAATTTCTTAGAATTGAGTTTCTGAGCTATTGGGCCCACTGAGTACACCAAGGTACCTTGTCTTGAAATTTCAGAACCTTGGGGATAAAAAGAGGATCATAAAAACTTCTAGGTTAAAAAAAAGTAAAGTATAAAGGATTCAGAATAATAATGGTGTTGGCTACTCAAAAGCAGCACTGAAAACTGGAAGACGATAGAACAATGTCTTCATAATTCTGAGAGAAAAAATATTATCGATCTGGAATTACAGAGTAGGGACCCTATCAATCACATGTAAGGCTGGAGGTACTTTTGATTTCCAATAGCCCACCTCTCATGTTCCTTTTTTATAAAAGTTTATAGAAAAGGAACTTAAGGAAAGGGATAACATAAGATTCAGAAGATAGGAAATCAATCACACACACACACACACACACACACACACACACACACACGGCAAAGGGAGCTCCCAGGATGACTGTGAAGGTAAATCTCAGATAGCATCACCAGAGAGCCTGCAGCCCAGGTGATGGCAGGTGACAAAGCCCCGAGGTAGCTCTGTCCAGGAAAGTGAAGTCTTATGGTATCTGAGGTACTGACACTTACTGAGATAGAGACAACTGGGTGAGAGTTTAGGGATGATATGGTGATTAAAAATTAGATGAAGTCATCAAAGAAAGAGTAAAACTAATGTTTTTTTTTTGTTTGCATATAAAACAAAACAAATAAACTTATTAGGCAATTTTTAACTCCAGAGCAAAGAAACAGGTGCACGAGAAAAGAAATATAATAAAATTATAGTACATTACACGTAATTACTCTACTACATGGCTCAGCTGTGCTGGTCCATAGTAAGTACTCAATAAGTTGAAGTACTTATAAGTTGAAGTATACTATGTTAGGTGATGTAATGAAGAAATGTGTAAAGTTGCATAATAATACTATTAAAAGTAGAACTTAATTCTTTCAGGGGCGAATAGGAAAGGCTTCATGGCAGTAGAAATCCAGGTGACAAGAGGGAAGGACATTCCAGGTAGAGAAAAGTATAAGCCCTTAGAACCCACTGGAAACTAGCCTGTGAATGGTAAATGATGCCTTTTTGCTTTGATTCCTAGCTCAGACCCTGGGGCCACTACTGTGTCCTCATGAATTAAAGGCTGCTTAAATGGGGAAGGGGGCATCAAGCGATACTGAGAAGGTCTGGGAATGTGTGGGCATTTAGGGACAGCAACCGACTGAGCCTCCCAGATGCAGCCATAGGGTGTCCATGTTAAAACCAAGAGCAGAATTTCCGGCGAAACCCAGAGGTCTGAAAGCTCATCATGTGTTAGGTGAAGAAAATGTGAGCCAAGGATTTATATTCTACCAAGTTGACTTTCAATTATAAAGGCTGTAGACGAAGCATTATGAATACTTAGAAACTCAGAGAACATTGCTTTTATGAACTTTTCCTGAGGAATATACTAGAAAATTAGCCTTACATAATCAAAATGGCTAAAATGACCTTGACATAAAGGCTGTGGCATTGATCATTACTAGGTCTGGCATCAGACTGAGAGGGAGACTCAGACAATACGTGTTTCCTCACGGGATAAAATGGCGGTGCCTGTGAGGCAGCAGTGTTGAGAAAACTGAACCTAAGCCTAACACTGATGAAGGCCCAAGAAAGGTGGAGGTTAATTTGAGAGAAAAGTTGAGTGAAAACTCAGAAATGACCAGATGCCTGGCTCCAAAGGACAGGGAAAGGTGTGAGGGAGTTAAGAATGACAGTGAGATTTCTACTGTAGGTCACCTTGAGGGCAGCAGGGAGCTGCCAAAATTTTGTTTTGGTCTTTCCTCGATGATAGAGGGGGACGTGATCAGACCTGTTAGCACAAACTGGCAGGAGGAATGCAGGGTTTCAGAGAGCCTAAAGAGAGAGAGAATGACTGGATAGAGTAGGAAAAAAAACTTAGTTCCTAGGGCTGAGACTTTAAACTATCAGGAAATATTAGTTAGCCATTAACCTCCCAACCAATGTAGCTGAGTGACAGAGTACTCAGTCTGAAGGGAAAATCTAACAGAGTGACTGCACTGTGTTTTCTTAGATTCTATATGTCTACTTGGCATCCATTAATCATGTCTAAAAGTTTACTTCCGTCTTGCACATCGGTTTGTCTGTAATTCATACACCTTCTTAGCTAACTCTCAAACACTAAGCCAGTATTTCCCCTGCCCTAAATCATCCCACAGCAACTAGAGACCACCCCCATAGCTCCAAGCCCACTGAAATGATTCAAACTAGCCAGTCCTAAACTGTTTCCTTTCTGCCGTCTTGCCTTTTCCGCAGAAACCCCAATTAAGGCTCTGGCGCATGCCTTCTTCTAGCTCCTGCTGTTGTCTCCTTCCTTCTCTCAGATATGTAATAAAAATTTTTCCTTCAATGGCATTGGCCTCTTCTTGATGTCAATCAGTCACCGCCATAACTAAAATCCTACGGGTACAAATGAAGCAGTATCAAATTTTGGGTAATAAACATTACTTGGGGGAAATTTTTGCATGTAGAAGAATGCAAAGTATATTATACTGTCTTCTTAGGAAACCTGAGAATCTGTAGTTAGTGAGAAAATAAGTGAAGTAAGAAGTGAAGAGAATGAGATTGCTTTGTGGCCAGGATATGGAATTTGACACAAGTGGGAGAGGCGTTCCTAAGATAAAAGAATAAAAGACCCAGGAACCACTGAATGATACTGCCTGGCAGCTAAGACAGTTACGTGTGCAAAAAACAGAAATTCATGTTCCCCAAGGATAAATCTGCATGGTTAGGGCCTTCTTTCGCCTTCCTGACTTCCAAGGCTCTCTACCATGAGAGTATGTGGATTCCTACTTATGACAAAACTAAACCCAGAGCCCTTAAAAAACAGATTTATTAGAATATAATTCTAATATAATATAATGTAACATAATATAATATAATAATTTTAATAGAATATAATACATACCATACGTATTAGTTTCTCAGGGCTGCCATAACACATTATCACAAACTAGGTGGCTTAAACAGCAATTTGTTCTCTCACAGTTCGGGAGACTAGAAGTCTGAAATCAAGGTCTTAGAAGAGCCATGGTCCCTCCAAACTCTGAGGAAGAATCCTGCCTTGTCTCTTTCTAATTTCCAGTGGCTGTCAGCAATCCTTGGTGTCCTTTGGTTTATAGCTCCATGGTTTCAAGCTCTGTCTCTGTGTTCACATGGCCTTCTTTCCTGTTTCTTCTCTACAAATCTCATTCTTCTAAGAACACCAGTCATTGGATTTAGGGATTGCCCTCACCCGGTATGACCACATTTTAGTTTGACTACGTCTGCAAAGGCTCTATTTTCAAATAAGATTATATTCACTGGTACTAGGAGTTAGGAGTTCAACATATGTTTTTGGTAGACACAAATAATCCTACAACACCATACAATCTACCCATTTAAAGTACACAACGCAATGATTTTTAGTATATTCACAGAATTATGTAACTGTCATCACTGTCAGTTTTAGAACGTTCGCATCACCCCATGAAGAAACCCTGTGGACATTAACAGTCACTCTCCGTTTCCCCTTAAAACTTTCCCCAGTGACTCATCTACTTTCTGTCTCTATAGATTTGCCTATTCTAGACATTTCACATAAATGGAATAACACAGTACATATGTGGCCTTTTGTGTTTAGCTTTTTAAAAAATGTACTATAGTGTTCTCAAGGTTCATCCGTGCCTCTATCAGTGCTTCATTCCTTTTTATGGTTATACCACATTTTATTTACCTACTCATCAGTCGATGGACATTTGGATTGTTTCTACTTTTTGGTTAATTGAACAATGCTGCTATGAAAATTTGTGTTGAAATTTTCATTTCTCTTGAGTGTATGCCTAGGAGTGTAGAACTGGAATTGCTGGGTCACATGGAAGCTATATGTTTAACTGTTTGAGGGACAGCCAGACTGTTTTCCGGAGTGGCTGCATCATTTTACATTCTCGCCGGCAGTGTATGAGAGTCCCGGCCAATTTATTGGTGTCCTCGTCAACATTTGTTATTATCTGTCTTTGTTATTATGGCCATCTTAGTAGGAATGGGATGCCATCTCACTGCGTTTTGATTTGTATTTCCCTGATGACTAGCGATGTGGAGCATGTTTTCATGTATTTATTAGCTATTTGCATATCTTCTTTGGAGAAATCCCTAATCAGATTCTATACCCATTTTTAAATCGGTTTCTCTATTTATTAGTTAGTTGTAAGGGTTCTTTATATATTGTAGTATAAACTTTCATAACATACTATACATATTATGCAATACTTCACTGTAATTTAATATTACATATATATTTGATGATAAAAGTACATTATTAGATTGTGATTTGCAAATATTTTCTCTAATTGTGCAGATTTTATAGTGTCCTTTTATTTTATTTAAAAATAATTTTTATTTTTCAATTACAGTTGACATACAATATTGTATTGATTTCAGGTGTAAAACCCAATGATTGGACATTATGTAACTTACTAAATGATCATTCCAATAAACCTAGTACCTAGTACATTGGATGGTGTCCTTTGAAGCACTAAAGGTTGACTTCAATTTTGAGGTCCAATTTATCTATTTTTTTCTTTTGTGGCTGTGCTCTTGGTGTCACGGTTAAGAAATAGAACTCTTTTAAGATGTATTGCTTACTAAAAATAAGTAAAAAATTTATGTGAGAAATTATGGGGCAACAAAGCTATGGTGGATAAAAAGTATTTTCTCAAATGACAAAATAACATACCATTTTAGGCTTTCCTTTTAGAGTAACTTTTTAAATGTTTTTACTTATGATTCTTGTCCTTTCATGGGAGAAAAAATTATACAGGCTACCATTTATTCAAATTTTTACTGTTATATATTATTATTGTGTTTTTCATTTGGACAATTAACATTTCTGTTAAATAATGAGGTGTCACTTAAAATCATTATTTAGTATTTGTATAATTTCTAACTTGTTCACAGGTAAGTAAAAATAAGATAATTTTAAGCCCTGACCAGTGTGGCTCAGTTGGTTGGCCATCGTCCTGCAGAGCGAAAGGTCACCATTTCAATCCCTGGTCAGGGCACATGCCTGGGTTGTGGGACTGGTCCCAGGTTTGGGCATGTGCAAGAGGCAACTGATTGATGTTTCTCTCTCACATCGATGTTTCTCTCCCTCTCTTTCTCCCTCCCTACCCCTGCCTCTAAAAAGAAATAAATAAATTCTTAAAATAAGAAAATTAAAATGATGTGAAATTCCACCTCCCAAAGCTAATTCAAAGTTAAACTTGGTTTTAATAGAGAGACCCTTACTATAGTTTAAGTAAAAATAAAATTACCAAATGTTTAGTACATTCTCATTTTCATAAAAAATTATATTGATATTTGCTTGGAAATAAGTCTGGAAGGATGTAAGCAAAACGTAAATGGTGGCTGTCTCTGGAGAGAGTAACTTTCATGTTTTTGGAAAATTTTTTAGTCTCATTTGATATCTAAAATAAAAATGGACTATAAAGTAAGGAGGGATATACCTTCTAGCCTTTTCTGTTCATGATTAAAATTAAATATTTTACAAAATTACAATTCTCCTAAATAATGTTTTATACTACACTGTTATCCTACCTTTTTAAAATTTACTTCATATAATATCATGCCATTGAATATTCCTTAAAAAGATGATTTGTGCTGGCTGAGTTATAATTTATGAAGTAGTTTTCTTCTTGGCTATTTCTAGTTGTTTACAATTTTTCATCACTTAACAAAAATCGTGATTATCATTTTTATAAATAAATTATTGTGTGATTATCTTATTATTTTCATAGAGAAGTTTCCTAACACAATCATTATTGGATCAAAAGGTATGACTATTTTCAGATATCTTAGTGAATGAATTCCTTTTAAGATACAGTAATGAGTTGTATATTCTTTTTGTATTCAACTCTGCCAGTGTAATCGCCTATTTCTATACTTTACTCTCTACGGAAGCAGCAAAGAAAAGGGTTGAAGCAGCTTGGAATGCACACTGCACTAAAAAACTCCTAAATGTCCAGTAACTTTACTTTCCTTATCTTTAAAATTAAGGAAGGGATTTCACAGCCCTAAAATTCTCTAGTTCTCCTCAGGCTACCAGTGGAGGACATGTTTTCATGACCCATTATCCAGAAATAGGTTTTTTTTTTTTTTTTTAAGTAAATGAAATGAAGTCTTTAACAACACTGTTAAGCAGGTATTATTATCTTTGTCTTATAGGTGAAGAAACGAAAGTCCGGAGACTTTAGATAACTTGCCCCAAATCACTCAACTAGTAAGGGGCAGAAGTAAGAATCAGATCCAGGTGTGTGTGTATCCAAAGCCTGTGCTGTTGAGACTCCACGATGTTGGACAGAAGCTGTATTTTTATGGGCTCGATGTTACAAACCACACACACACTTATAAATTCTCTACTGATCATTTCTCTCCTAAGAACTTTTATTTCAAAGGGACTTAAAGGTGAAGCATTATTAATGTATTAACTCCAATATGAGAAAAACAGTATAAACAAACCCGCTGGGGATATGGTACAATAATTTTATGAAAAATTTAAGCCCACAGAAATAATAATTTTAGAAACTATAGGAATTCTCTCAAAAATGCTTTCAACTATTTTGGCAACTTTTTTTTTTCCTACCTGAAGTCTATATTGGTCACTCCTTTACTTTTCATAAGTTTCTTCCTTCAAATATGTGAAGAGACAGCCCATAAATCTAAAAGTACATTAAAGTGCAATATTTTAACAGAGCTTTATGATGTTAACTGGTCCCTGGGGATCTCTGTCCTTCACAGCCTTCCTGTTAGTTCTCTTGGTCTCTTCTCTTTTTTTTGTGTGTGGCAACACTCCACAAAGCCTTGTAGAGCCACTAAGAAGCAGATTTCTCTCTCTCATTATAAAATATCTAAGATAATTTCTCATATCTCCACTCATATGCTACCAGATGCAACATCTTTTGGTGAAATAATCTTTCCAGTTTCAGCAACATGGAGCTACATCAATTTTAAGTGACGACAGCATAGCCATCTCTGCAAGAACATACATTTGCCAGGCAATGCATATTTAAAACCCTCTCATTTTCAAGGGATGTACAGTTTGGCTGTTTTTACAGAAATCAAGCCATCCATTATAAATCGTCAGTATTTTTATTTTTCTATTTTATTGAGTTGGTTGTTTTTGCTATTTATTTCTGTAGCTTTTATGGAATTCCTTCTCAGTTCCATGAAGGCAGGGCGATATTTGTCTCACTCACCATTAGATCTCTGTCACCCAAAGTCATAGTCGGTGCCCAGTGAATACTTGCTTCCTCCCACTGGCTTTATTGAGAGGTAACTGACATATAACAATAAATGTCTGGTGAGTGAGTGAGTGTATTCTACCCACATTGATTTGAAACACCTTTTATCATTTTAAATATAGTAATTCTTTGTAAAGCTTGGAGGTGGTTTTCCTCAAATACTGCCTCACAGTATTTGCAGGACAAATCAAGGTGCTATATAAAGTAGAGAGTTGGGGAGGGGAAATAAACAAAATGCCTGACAAAAATTTTTTTGGGGGATTTGCTTTCAAAGTGAGCCAGATTCATTGGTTTTAAAGATCTTCTCTAGCAGGAAAGCTTTTTTTCTGAATCACCTTTTTTATTTTATTTTTTTCAGAAGACATTGCTGTAACATTATCTACTGAGGTACAATCTCCTACAAATGTTATGTTTATACAGATTGTACCTTATTGTGCTTGAAATTTAATTATTTTTGCTTTTGCACTCTTTTTGATTCATTTTCTGAATCCATGTTGGGAAATAAATCTGTATAGATTTATTCATAATTATTCTATTTAGTGGAATATTTAGGATCTATGGTTATTGGATCTATGGATATTGGGCCTATATGACCCAAGGGATAGTTTTTTTCTTGGTCAATCAGAAGGCAAACATTTCACAATTAATAGGACTAAAATGCCATCTTTAGATTCATTATTAAATCTGGCTAAAATAGGCATAACCTGTGCTGTAACATTGACGTAAAAGCGTGTTCTTTTTTTTTTTAGCTATGCCCACTGTTTTGGTTTTCATCAAGGATGAAGGTACAGCCTTCCTCCACTCATTTTCAGTATCTTTCTCTGTTTATAAATGGTGAAACAAATCAACAACCTAATATTTGCCTGGCCCTCAAGAACACATGTAGGATTCGGACATCCAAAGCAAAAATGCAACTTTAGGGTATATTATATCATTAGGGACGGAAAAGAACACATGAGAACCGGAAAATACTGTACCAAGAAGTGTTAAAAATAAGCATGATTTTTTTGTGTTGGCTTAGCCGACACTTTTTAAACTGGACACCTTTGTCTCCTTAATTAACAGTTCTGAGTTTTCTCTGTTCTTCTCTTGCTAGTCTAAATAATTTTTATCAGTCTCAGGAACAGAACCTAAAATAATTCTATTTGGTGTAATAGCTGGACACGGGGGCCGAAGTATTGCTGGGTGGTGGGGTTAGTTTGTTTTCGTTTTTTGTTTTTCCTCCTCTTATTCATTTGGTATGAGAAACACCACCCCTTCCTTCAGAAACACTGATGTATTTCCAGGCTTTTTTCTTTATTGTATACAACTTTACCAGGATTTTTATCGTTTTTATTTCCTCTGAGTTTTGAAACGATTCCTGTTTCAAAGCAGCAAATAAAACAGCCTTAAATAAACACAATCTTATTGCTGAAGGTTGCGGAGTCACTCACTCCGTTTTTATGGCAATACTGAGACGTTCTGCTCTCTTTGGAAACGTGGATTTCCCCCACCATACTGTGAAGGATAGAATGACTGGGAGTGAGTGAGGAGGGTTGAGGGCAAAAGCACCCCTACATTTCAAGAGTAACCATCTAAACCACCAGAGGCTCAAGCTCGGTTTAACTGGCAATTCCACAAAGGGCACGCGGTCCTCTTCGAGTGATCGAAATCACCTGTTTAGGGCCGCACAGGCAATTATTACAGTTTGCAATCAGCAAGGTCCCGCAGGGCCTCGGGGTCTACGGCAGGTCGGCTCTCCGCGTCATACCCGCCCCACCAGGTGCCCCTCAGACTGCGCAACCGCAGGCAGAACGCGCCCTCTCGCGACCGATCTCCCGCAGCAGCTGGTTCTGGACCAAACGCCCCCCAGGCCGCGGCCGGCTGCGGCCGAGGCTGGGGCACCGGAAAGAGGCGTTGCCAGGCCGCACGAGACTGCGCGCGCGGGCGCGTGAAGCGGAGCGCGCCTATATAAGCCACGAGCAACGTAAAGAGCGAGCCCGGGCGAGAGCGTTGAGTCCGCGGAGCGCGGGGCGCGGCAGACGCCGCCAGCTGGGCGGAGACGCAAGGGCGGGGTGGCGCTCGTCCGCCGCCGCAGCTGTCCTGGCTCCTTCCCGCTTTCGAAGGCGGGCCCGGGCTGCGGCAGCCGCAGCGGCCGCGGCGGCCTCGGCGGCCTGCGGAGGTGAAGCCGGGCTGCGGTGGCTCGAGGAGGCGGCTGGCCTAGCAAGGGTGGGCAGGGCTGGGCAGCCGCCGCTGCAGTGAGGCAGAGGGGCGGCTCCCTCAAGGCAGGTGGCCCGTGCGCTGTTTTCCAGGTACACCTCCCCTTAGGAGGCACCTGCAGAAGTGGCCCCGGCCGCTGCCTTGGCGTCCAAAGGGCTGGGCGAGGACGGGAGTGTGTGCCCCCGGGGCGCTGGGTGCTGGCTAGCTGGAGGCGTTTCTCGCGCGGGCCCCTGCGGGAATTTGGGATCAGCGTTTCTGTGCATGGGGCCCGTTATGCCCTTACTTTGGGGATGCTCCTAAGGCGGGGTGAGATGGATCCCTCCGATGCGCGGGGAGGAGGGGTGTGCGAGGGCCACTGACCAGGGCCGTGCCAGGCTCGCCAAGATGACCCCTTAAGCCGGGTGGATGTGAGTGGTTATGGGTTAGTTTAAAAGAAAACAAAACTAACTTGGGGCGCACGCAGCTCTAGAGAATACCTAGCTGCAAGTGTCCAGTAGGGACAGACTTGCCTTGTAGACCCCAGAGTAA
Organism: Mormoops blainvillei; assembly: GCA_004026545.1. Taxonomy (NCBI): domain Eukaryota; kingdom Metazoa; phylum Chordata; class Mammalia; order Chiroptera; family Mormoopidae; genus Mormoops; species Mormoops blainvillei. The sequence goes on along the minus strand of PVJD01001453.1, from coordinate 247,049 downwards.
GCAAAGGGAAGTTAGCATTCTTGTTCAAGAAGCTACTTTTCAGTTAGTGAATGAGAGCTCCAAAAAAAATTGTGTGTTGGGGATTCAAAAAAATGTTAATGATTGGGGTTGAGGCTGGTGGTGAGGGATAACGTAAAGAGGTTGGAATGGCTGCCTTAAGGTCCCAATGGGGAAAGCTTATTTTTTTGTGTCAGCACTTGACCGTAGAAACAGACCGCAGACTACTGTTATGATAAGAGAAGCTCTGAAACCATTGCTTGATTAGCGGTTCTTCCTCCGTCTGTGGAAAATTGAGTTTCTGGAAACGTTGCCCATGTTGTAGGTTTTGACTAAGTAAAGGTGCTAGTCCATGGCACTGATCGCATTACAGGTAGTGAAGGGGAAGCCTGCTCTCTAAAGCACCATTGGGTTTTGAGCTCGCTTCTGTGGAATACAATTTCGAGGCAGTGGGTCTAGATTTTTCAGGGAAGTTAAAGCCTGGATGTAACCCCTCTAGTCTTAGTTTACTTTGATACTTAACTTTTTTCCTTCGTTCCTTCAGGATCCACTGTTTCAATGGTGCAGCTGTCTTCATCTCCTTTTGGTTACCAGTCACCTTCAGGCCATTCAGAGGAGGGAAAAGAGGGGACTATGAAGCCAGCCAAGCCCCAAGTGAACCACAGTCAGCATGGGGAAAGTCAGCGTGCCATGAGCCCCTTGCAGCCTCCTCTCAGTTCTGTTTCTTCTCCTTCTCAAGCATATGAGACCTACATTGATAATGGACTCATATGCCTTAAACACAAAATTAGAAACATCGAGAAAAAGAAGGTAACTTTTTTATTCCCCTCCCAGTCAGGTACATGCACCATTTTATATAAGGGTTAAGGAACTGACATTTTGGCATTCAATCAGGGCTCATAGATTACTTCCTAAAAATTTAACTAACTTTGGGATTTAGCTGGCTGAAAACACACAAGCAGGCCAGATATATGTTTGGATATATTAAACATTTTCTGTTTGATTTGTTAGCATAAGGAAATAAAAATATTCTTCATAGTAAAATTTTGCATGCTACTGTTGAAATACTTGAAAAGCTAGCCACTTTAAGTCAGATTAATTCCTTGAGTGTAGTAGTAATGTTTCTTTTCATAGATTGCCTGATTTTTTTTAGCTCATTTCCCTGTGACTTTCTGCAGCAGTTGATATTGCAGTATAGATGCTGCAGTCATTGGAAGCTTTAACGGTGGTAGAGCCAGAAAATGTTTTAGCACCAATTTTTGTGTTGCTAGGTTATCGTTTAAGATTGATAGGTGAAAGCATTGCAGAGAGCCTCGCAAAGGGACTCAGGGGTTATAATCAGCCTAACGTTATAGTAAATGCTTGTAAAGATCCGAATCATTCCTCATTTCCTGAGTCATGTAGTCTGTGAAACAGTGTGGCATGTTGCTTTGTTGTGTCATGATTCTCTTTGCTTGTGATAATAAGGTGAGTCATTAACCCTCTGACCCAGGAACTCTTAAATATTTTTATGCCAAGACCTAGTTAAACCTTAGGGAAGTTGATTTTAATGGGGGAGCTTGAAGAAATTTTTTTTAGGAGTCTGATTGAGTCTTTTTTTAAAAAAATGTTTTTTATTTTTAAAAATATATACAGGCAGGTAGTGAAGAAGGACCAGTTACTGGTAGCTTCTCTGTAGCTCTAGCTCTCACCAGTTGTCTTTTGAATGCATGCAGTTGGTCATAAGTGTGATAAGGTGAGGGTGCCTGGGTCAACACAAGTTCCCTGCCACTAATGGGAATCTAGTCAACGCAGGACCTATTAATGGAGACTCATTAATGTCTTCTCCCAGGCGGAGGAACCACATGTACACATATGCCTACGCTCTCTGGCTTAATTATACTGCCTCCTTGAATACCTGTCTGACGGTACCAAAGTTTTTGTTTCTAGCTTCTAGGAAAGCATTTTAAAACTGTAAAGTCAAATGGGAGGAGTGTGAACATCACTTTTAGAATACCATCGTGGCTCATGTAATTTTTATGGGGACAGTAAATGCAACTTGTTGTCATGTGTTTACTAAATATCAAATTTAATATAAAAATAGCTTCAGTTTGAGGCTACTAAAATGCTAGAAAAGAAATCTTTTACATTTTTGTATTTCCATTAAGAAGTTTCCTATCCAACTAATACCACATAATTCAACAGGCAACTAATGGTTTAAGCATGAGGTTAGAGCAGGGTTTCTCAGCCTCAGCACTTTTAACGTTTTGTGCTGGATAATTCTTCATTATGTGTGGCTGTCCTGTGCATTTTCGGATGTTTAGCAACATCCCTGGTGTCTACCCACAAGATGCCAGTAACACGGTTCATCTTTCTGCCATCCCCCAAGTTGTGACAACCAAAAGTATCTCGAGACATTGCTAGATATCCCTGGGGACAAAATGCCCCTGATTGAGCACCACTTGGTTACGGACATTTGATTGACTTAAATCCCTGTGATCTAAATGTATATAGAGGCTATTAAAAGAAAAGCGTTTTATTGCTTAACTGCTGCAATTCCAGACTAGTGTTCACGTGTGTAATCCCCCCACCCCCAAACTGGAGCGCATAGACTCGGCTGCTGCTTGCTTGGTAGTGAAATGGTACTTTTGCAGATTGATAGCTTACTTCAAGAATTTTGTTTTCAGAAGAAGCAAAGTCTAATATTTAGTTTATTTACTTCAGAATTTTATATCAGACCATAATACAAGTTTCTCTTTTGTAGCTCAAATTGGAAGATTACAAGGATCGCCTGAAAAATGGAGAGCAACTTAATCCAGACCAGTTGGTAAGTGATTTTATAATTTTTTGGTCAGACTTGCTGGTTTCCTCGTCTTAATAAAACTGCAGCTATACTTTATGAGACAAAAAATTGACAGGCCAAAAGAGAAGAGTGATATCTGACCTTTTTAAAAACCTTACTGTAAATATTAGACTATTTAGAACTTTGAAAAATGTTGTTTAACTTGTCCATGGTATACCTGTAATTGCAAATTTTATCTAATTTGGTGGAGGAGAGCTTTTGCAATGTGGAAATATAAAAAAGACGTTTCATTGGTGTTTGCCATTTTCACTTGATCACACCTCCTAAGAAGGGACAAATTAATCTAAAAGTTAATTCACTCTAGCTTGTACATTCGTTGTCTTCTGTCTTTTTCAACGAAGATTTTTGGTTGTGTATCATAGATACTGACAGTCAAGGACTTCTCCCTTGCCCCATTGACTCTTCTTCACTGGCCTTGAATTATTGTGATGTAGAGAATTATAATTTTGCTGAGCACAAATTTGAATTGCGTGAGCTCTGAGAGTGATGTGCTCACATAGCTGGTGAGAAGACTTAGCTGGACATCCAGCATGTCAACATGGCTTTGTTTTCAAGTAGTCATGGTATGTTCAACAACTTTTAAAGTGATAAAACTTTTGTTTGTGTAAATGTCCTTGAAGAAAGTGCTCTCTTATGACAGTTCTGTTGATTTGGGGGGAATATGAGAGACAGGGGTGAGGAGGTTGGGATTCTCATGCTGGCTCTCTAAGCAGTGTCAAGGACATGCTGTATTTCTGAGCTGCAGCCAGGCGAACTTTAGTCTCAATATTTTTTACCGTCTTCATAACCACTTGTTGTTCTGTAATATTAACTTTGATTTCTCTTTTGAGAAATATGCCGACAACTGCCAACTTTACATTGCCAGTAGATTAGTTTTCTCAGCTCCACATTCCTATGTCCAATTGTGTATTTGACATCTGATTTCACCCGTCCACCTCCTCACCCCCCAAACCTCTATCCCCTTCAATCATAGCTATGTCAGTTAATGGCTTGATGGTCTAGGATGGAGTTGCCAAAAAACCTTGGAGAATTTCTTATTGTTCTCTTCATACTTTACATCTGGCCCATAAGCAAGTTTGATCAGTTCAACCTTTAAAATAAATTTAGGAACTGACCATTTTTTTTTAAGTTCTGCTTCTGTTATCCTGGTCCAACCCACATCATCTTTCATCTGCATTACTGTAGTAGCCTCCTCACAGGTTTTTCTGTTCTACCATCTCTCTTCAAGTCTATTCTCAATATACTAGCCTCAGTAATCCTGTTCACATGCAAGTCAGACGGTCACTGCTCTGCTCGGAAGTCCCGTTGGTTCCCGTCAGGGTGACAGTGTCCTTACTGTGACCTGCAAAGCCCTGTAAAACGTGCTCCCCGTTTCCCTTTACATCTTCATTGCATTTCGTACACTTCTCTCTCCTCGTTACACTGGCCTTCTTGCTGTTCCCCAAACACCCCTGGCTCACATCTACTTCAGGGCTTTTGCGTCTGCTGTTTATACGGCCTGGGATGGGTTTTTTCCAGATGTGTAAATAGCTCAATTCCCACTTGTCTTCAGCTTTTTATTTGAAGGTCATCTCAGTAAGGCCTGTCCTAAGAACACTACACCTCTGTCTTCCCATTCACACTCCTTAGCCACATTCCTCGTAGCTAAGGAAGATAGCTAAGCAGTTCTTCACAGAAGCAGTTCTCTGATAAACCGTCAAGTTTAATCTTCTTCGTAGAAGCAGTTCTCTGATAAACTGTAAAGTTTCATTTCTCTGTCCTTAACACTGAGTTCCATTGGAAATTTTGTCTGTTCACTGCTGTTTTCCTAGTGCTTCGAGTAGTGTGTAGGGTATGGGAGGACTACTGTAATAATCATTACAGTATGATTATTACACATCGATTTACTAAAATATAGGATGATTGAATATTAGGTTTCTAGATGTTATTAAGCATATGGTTTGTGGCGCTTTTGAGAAATAACATTTCATACAAGCTTTAAATGTTTAAGGTAGAAACTTAGAAAATGCAGATAACTCAGAAGAGGAAAAATCTGTAATCTGACCGCTCAGCTGTCAGTAGTGTAGTATTTAATTAAGAAGTTCTAAGTTTAGGTTTTAAAATTGATAATAATTCACATAGTTCAGAAATTAGAAAATATTGAAAATAGTTATTTTTCACCCTGTCCTTCCTCTGTTTAGTTCTCATCTTACAAAATAATGATTGCTAATAGATTTTTATATATCTTTTTTTTTAAACCTATATCAACAAATATTCTTCTTCCTGCATCTTTTTTTCCATTTTCTATAAAACTTAGGTTCATATACATACTTTTGGGGCCTTTATTTTTGCTTCTTCCTTTAAAAAAGAAATAGACTTTATTGTTTGAGCAGTTCTAGGTTCACAGCAAAATTGAGCAGAAAGTATAGAGAATTTCCATGTACCCCATTCCTACATTTGCACAGCCTCCTTCACTGCCAACATTCCTTACCAGAGCGGCACACTTGCTATAATTAAATCTATGTTTACACATCATCACAACTCCAAGTCTGTAGTTTACATTTAGGGTTTATTCTTGGTGTTGTATATTCTGTGGGTTTGGAGAAATGCGTGAAGGCACACATCCACCATTATAGTACCATACAATATACTGTCAACCGCTCTAAAAATCCTCTGTGTTATTCCTGTTTATCCACTCCTTTCTTTTTAATATCATGTCAGTGCTTCCATAATGTATAGTCTTTTAAAGTTTGGTTGAATCGTTCTATGAAACTATCTGAGCATGTTTTTCTTTTTGGGGAGGTGGGAGTTTTTGAGTAATAGTCTCTGTTTTTTTCTTTGAAAATTGAAAGGTTAAATTTTTGGGGGGGAGTCAGCTTTTCAGAACTTTTCCTTGAAATTTACTTACTTTGTCCATTTTCAAAAATTTATTGCACATATTGGGGCAAAGTAATTTTTTAAAAAAATTCTGTTTGTGTTTCTGTTTCTAATTTTTATGTGATTGTATTTCCATAGTTTACTCTTATTTAAGTTAGGTAGTGATTTTTAAAAAACAGTTTAAGCCAGATTTCAGACTTACTTTTTTTCTTTTCCTTTTATCTTTCTGCTTTTCTTGGTTTATTTGCTTCATTTTCTAAGTTGAGTGCTTAATTCATTTCCTCCCCCATCCCCCCAACTGATTCATATTTAAGGCTGTGAATTTTCCCTTAAGTATTGATTAAACCGTGTACTATGTTTGATACTGTATTTTCAAATTTTTTTTGCTAGAAATTTATAATTTTGTTTGTAATTCCCCTAACCCAACACATATCTGTGATATTGTAAATAAAGCTTTCCGTGATCTGCATGGTCGTTGTAACCTTTTGGTAGTAGAACTCTGAAGTAACCTGTAAAGACTAAGCTACAGACTGCTAAGCTTTCAGTAGGATTGCACGCATAAACCTAGATTTCCTCTTTGAAATAGTAAGAAAAATGTCTTAATGATGTTTTCTAGAGTCCCATTTGTAACTTTAATATCTATTTTGGTTTTTATCTGGATTTGAAATGAAACACTGAGATTGAAGGGAGTACTTGAGCAAAAAGGAAGGGGTACTTGATACTTTTGGTTCCACTGAAGTTTTTATTCTTAAAGAATTAGGATTTGGTGCCTATCCTTGTTGCTAAACTCTGCTCTACGTTATATTTAATGCATAATCCTAACCTCATTAAATGATATGGAATCTTTTCTCTTCTGTAGTCCCACTGGCCTAGTCAAAGCAAACCACCTCAGTGTTACATAAGCTTCCTAATTAATCTCCTTGTCTGAAGACCTTTTCTGGTTTGCCAGTCCTCTTCCCTCTAGTGTTCTTTTCTTGAAACAGAAACCTCAGTATACGATTCTACTCAAAAGTTTCAGATTCTGTTCAGAATCTTAAGCATATTTGGGGCTAAGATCATGCTCTGAACTACCTTTTATTCATTCAACAAAAATATATTAAGTACCTACTCTGTGAGGTGCTGTGCTTAAGGCTTGGGTTATAATACCTAAGGCACGAATGTGTTGGCTGCCCTCACGGATGCAATGTGATAGGGAAGAGAGGCAGCAAATAAGCAAACACAAAGGTGATGGATGTTAAGGTGAAGTACAGAATGATAGTAGAGTGTAATGAGGAGTCTAACCTGGTCTGGATGGTTGGGGACAGCTTCTTTGAAAAAGAAGTGCTTTAGTTAAGACCTAAAAATTGAATAGGACTGACCTAGCCAGTTAAAGTGGGGAAAGAGCCCTGACTGGTGTGGCTCAGTGGATTGAGTGCCAGTCTGCGAAGGAAAGGGTAGCTGGTTTGATTCCCAGTCAGGGCACATGCCTGGGTTGTGTGCCAGGTCTCCACTTGGGGGTACGCGAGAGACAACCACACACTGATGTTTCTCTCCCTCTCTTTCTCCCTCCCTTCCTTTCTGTCTAAAAATAAATTAATAAAATCTTAAAAAAAAAAAAGTGGGGAAAGAGAAAGAGCAAGCTCTGCAAATGTTATCATGTGTAAAGCCCCTGAGAAAGAAAAGAATCTTTTTACAAAGAGCCTTTCTAAGAAACTGAAAAGAAGGCCAGTATGAATGGAGTGATGAACTTGGATGGGGCACACGTGCAGATCCTGGTATGCCATTTAAAGATTGCTTTTTCCTAAGGGCATCAGAAATGTTTTAAGCAGAGAAAAACTACAGATTCGTAGTTTAAAAAAACCACTTTTCTGTGTGAGGAATGTTTTGGAGATGGTAAATATGGATGTAAGGAGACTAGATAAGGGTTGACTGTACTTTAGGTCAGAGATTATGGGAGCTGGTACCTTGGTGTAGTGGCAGAGGGGTTTGAGTAAAGTAGTGGGATTTGAGAGGTAAAATAACATAGCTTGGCACCTGGATGTAGGAGTAGAGGGAAGAGCCAAGTGTGGTTTCCAAGTTTCTGGCTTGAGTAGTTGGATAGATGGCAAAGCCCAGGATACAGAGCTTGATTTTGGACCATTGATTTTTAATGTACCTGTGAAGCATAAAGGGGTGTCTAGTAAGTATTTAACATACAGGTTTGAACTATAGAGAAGTTTAGCCTACGGAGAAGTTTTACATGCCTCTGAGGACTGTATACAGCAGGTTGTCGATGTGTCGTTATTATGTCAATGAGAAAAAAAAAAAATTGATTCCCAGCCAAGGCCACTGCCTGTGTGGAGTTTGCATGTTCTCCCCATGTCTGAGTGGGTTTTCACCAACACCAGTGTCCTCCCATTTCCCAGAAATGTGCACGTTAGGTGAATTGGCGTGTCCATGTTGTCACTGGGTGAGTGTGTGGGTGTAAGTGCATTCTGTGATGGAAAGGCATCCTGTTCCAGGGCGGGTTCCTGCCTGGCACCCTAAGGTGCCACCCATGGCCCTGAGCTGGAATAAGCGTGATGGAAAATCATTTTTTCTTTCTTTTTTGATCTTTCTAAATGTATTCATATTTATTTCAGTGTTTAGTATTAGAAGTGTTTGGAGTCTTTAGAAGTTTGATGTTTTCGTGATCAGAAATATGGTGTAGGAACTTCACTTTTGTCTATGTCAATTAGCCTTTGGTAAAATTGGTTTCATTATACATCGTTAGAACCTGTTGATGTTGAGTGAGGACTTACCATACTATAGTTATGTTACCTGTGCATTCTTGCTTCTGTAGTTGGAAGGCCTCTCTACCTTTTTATTATGAAATATATGTTCCAAACCAAATGCATAATAAAGCAACCATCAGAACCTACCACTCAACTCAGATAGTACATTGTACCAAAACTACTGAAGCTGCTTCCTAGTACTTTCTCCCGTAATCTGACCCTGAACTTTTCCCCCTTCTTACTTTGCTTTTATTTTAATAGCACTTGTGTGTTGTCCTTAAAATTATTAGAGTTGCTTTTTTGTACCTTATAACAAATGCTATCATACTATATATTCTGCAGTTTGCCTTTTTCACTTGCTTAGGATTTTTATATTGATGCAAGTAGCTATATGTCATTTACTTTTCTTTTCTCAGTAGTAGTCTGTAAATAGATGGATGTTTGAGCCCTGACTGGTGTGGCTTAGTTGGTTGGATGTTGTCCTGCAAAGCAAAAGTTCACTATAGCAAAAGGTTATCAGTTTCATTCCTGGTGAGGGCACATGCCCAGGTTGCAGGTTCAGTCCCAGTCTGGGTGTGTACTGATCGATGTTTCTCTCCCTCTTTTTCTCCATCTCTTCTGCTCTTGAAAAAAAACAAAAACAAAAGATGGATATTTGACTTACTTGTTATTATGTTTTGGTATTCTACTTTGAGCAACCTTATGTATGTTATTGAGGCATAGGTGCAAGATTTTTTCTGGGTACGTACTTATAGTGAACTTCATAGGTAAAAATACCAAACTTTCCCAAAATTATTGTACCAACTTAATCTAATACTGTTAGTACATAGGAATTCCCATTGCTTTATACCTTTGTAAAGACTTAGTATTATCAGACTTTTTAAAAACAGCTTTATTGAGGTATCCTATGTATCAGAAAATTAGCCCAATGTAAGTGTAGAATTCAGTGAGTTTTAGTAAATTTGTAGAGTTATGCAACTATAACAATCCAGTTTTAGGACATTTTTATAAGCCCTCGAAGTTTCCTTTTGTGCCCTTATTGCTTTCTGTCTTTATAAATTTGATCTTTTCTGGGTATTTCTTTCTCATCTGGCTTCTTTGACTTAGTATTATGTTTTTGAGGTTCATTCGTGTTAAAGCATGTATCAGTAATTCATTTTTTTTACAGCTAATGAGTGTTTCTTTGGTTAGACTACATTTTGTTTATCCATTTATCAGTTGTTGGATATTTGGGTTATTTTTATTTTGGGCTATATTGAATAATGCTGCTATATAAATTTGCCCCTTTTAAATTTACAGTACTTCTGTTACTGTCTTTTTCAGTTTTGTCTGTTATAGGTAATTGTTTACAAGTCTCTTCTACCATGGCATAAATTTCTTGAAGTTGCTTATTCATCTGTGTGATCCTCATTTTGCTACTTGTCATATATTTGAGTAGTAAATGAATATTGACAGAAATCCTATTGGTTCAGTGATCTTAAAACCCACAGGCCTCTCTGACCTTAGACTTTATCAGTCGGGATTCAGCCCTATTATTATTATTATCACCATTATTGTTATGGCTCAGATTTCTAGTATAAAATTGAATTTTAAAATTTAACTTTATATAGCTTCTAAATGCTCTTTCTACTTTTTTGATTATCTATGGTAAATGGCTAATTCTTAAAGTCTTAAATCTTTTATGTTTTTTAAGAAACACTTATGTTGACGTATGTGTACTTAGCAGTTCTCAGAATGGTGTTTTCTTCTCCTGTTTGGTAGGAAGCAGTAGAGAAATACGAAGAAGTGCTACATAACTTAGAATTTGCCAAGGAGCTTCAGAAAACCTTTTCAGGACTGAGCCAAGATGTGAGTATGTTTTCTTTGCTTTTCCTAAAACCAGTTCAACCACCAATCTTGAAGAACATGTCAGTGTTTAATGATGGTATTTGGTTACCATTCATCTAATTCCTGCTGATATTTTATAGTGGATGGGGGTTGAGGATAGTTACTCCAGAACTAGGGTTTTCAGTTTTCCTGAGCCTGCGGAGAGCACAAATGAAAACTGAATATGAGACATTGTGAATAGGCTCTTAGTTATCTAATTAATGTATATTATTTCACATTATTAATACACATAATGATGTGTATTATTAGTTATTTCACTATGGAATTATAGAAATCACTGAGAAGTGAAGAAAAAACTATTTTTACGAATACATTTATTAAAGGTATTTTGTAATATAGGCCAGTAAATTTATATATGATAGGCTTGTAAGTTGAGCATTATTTAATACGTTAGGGAACGTAGAATTGGTAGACTCTTCTTGAAGCGATGGCAGTTATTATCAGGAAAACTTATGATTCATGGTAGAGTTAGTCTGGTCTCACTTGTTAGGTTCTCTATGCTGGCAATTTAAACTTTTATCTCTGACAGATTTAATCAGTAATTAATGTGAAGTCTAGAACATTTGAAATTAGTGAAGTATTCTTCACTGTTTTAGAATCTTAGGAGACCCTTTGAAGATCATGTTTTAACAACTGAACTTTTTTTGTAAATTCATTTCTGGTTTGGGGAGCATGCCTCATAAGATAGTCTCATCTACTTTTAGGTTATTTTCTTCTTGTATGGCGAACTGAAATTCTCTTCTCCATTCCTGTGGCATCAACCACTTGTGCACTACCCCTTCCAACCCCCTTACCCCCTAAAAACACCCGACCAAAAACCCAAAGCATAATTTCTAGGCTGAAGATATTTACCATCTTAATCCTTATAATATAGTCCTGAGTTGGTCTGTTCTGGATATATGCCTTAGTTAACTCTTAAAGATAGTGCATAAATTTAAAATAGCGTAGTATAGAGCAACTACCTTCTGTTTTCTGGGTTCTTCTCTTCTGTTAATGTAAGTTTAAGATGATACTGGCTCTTTTTGTCAACCATAGCATGTTTTAACTCATGTTCATTCTTTACATCACTTAATTTTAGTACTTATGTAAATCCCACAGTTAGTAAATATTTATAGTTTATTTTGGATACAGTACTTTTAAGTCATTTTTTTTCTTGTATGATTGATTGTCCATCCCCCTCCACCCCCAAAGATGTTAAGTTTATGTAGTTTTGGTCCATTTTTGTATAAAAATACCATTCATTATTGTCTTCCTGTTTGAATAGTTGGAAGTGTACTTTTATAATACTTAAAAATTCTTCATTGACACTCTTTACTGAAAGCTACCCTATCAAATTTTGGTTTTCCATTTAGGTGTTTATTTTTTCAGTAAATGGTGTTTTTTCATATGATGCTAGGCACCTATGAACATCCACTTTATTTTTACAACCACCTAGGAGGTAGATATAAATAGCCCCATTTTTCTGAGGCTCAGAAAAAAAGGAACTTTTTCAAAGTCATATGACCAGTAAGTGGTAGAGTAAGGTGGGACCCTAATACTTTTTATTCCTAAAAACTGTTCTCTACTTTATTCCATGGATATGGTACCTATCTATTACATGCTTTTCCACTGCTGTAGTCTAGAGGAAGCTGCTAACCCACCAAATGTTGTTGTTATGTATGGGATGATTTTTCCTGGTTTGTACTATAGATTCACTTTTGGTGAGATGCTTAAGTACTTCGGAGTGGGCCTTAATGAACCAAGCAAACCCCTGGAAGTCCTTGCCAGTACCTCCCAGCTGAGTACTTTTTGGTCTCTTCTTTTACTAAAGTGTTTCTCTTATCACACCTCTTCTATGATAGCCAGTTTCACAGTTTGTGTAACATTTTCTTCTTTCCATGCAAATGAAAGTTGAAAGCTGTCCTGTTCAGTCCAGCCACATCTCTCTTTGTCTTTGTGCTGTGAACTCTGTCCCTTGGTGGGGATTGATAGATTCTGTGTTATGGTTCAGAAAATAAATTTTATTACTTGATTTTATTGGTTTATACTTTGTATCTTCTTTCCAAATCAGTTCTAAAGTGAAAGAAGAAAAGAGGTTGTAACCAGACTTCTTAGTTTCTAGATAAACATGGAGAAATAGGCTGTTGTCAGTGATTTTTGTGACATGAACATCTGATTATAATCTAGGAGACAACGTACTTTCTTACTTAATACTTGATTGAGTCAGCAAATATACAAAGTCCTGTCATGCATCAAGCTCTATGCTGGGCACTAGTGTTATATTGGTGAACAACAGATATATATAAAGTCCTCGTCTTCATGGAGCTGACACCCAAGGTGGAGGGGTGCAGATAAATGACAAGATAACCAGGCGGCATAAGCCCCTAAGAACACCTAATTCAACTGTAGGAGATGGCTGAGGAGAGATCTGAGGTGGTCTGTGAGGTGGTCTTGTAGACGTCCTCAGCATCAGTTGCCTTTCCCTGTACCATCATGGGACCGTGTCCAGGAGAGTCCCGCTGTCTTGGATAGCTGGACTTGCCATCTCTATACTTTTTCTTCTTCTCAAGTGGCAACCGAGGATCCTGTAGTAGTTTTGTTAATTATTTTTGTTGTAAGTCCATACTGAAGTTTCGGAAAAGCTTTTCTGATCCTTTGCCATTCTGAAGAAAATATTCTTGCTCACCTAACCCTCAACCAGCCCATTCTTCATTCTGCAAATTTTATCTTCATCCCTTGTCTCTTGTCCGTGATAGTAGTGGCACAAGTCAAATTTATTAAGTTGTTTTCATATCCTCTAGAAGGGAATTAGTAGTGCCATAATGAGTTTTTCCCAAGATTTTCCCCCAATCTTTGTCTGTTAAGGTTTACGAACATACAGACCTCTTACGCAGAGCTTCAAATACTGCTGCTATATCTAAGCAATTACCCATCTATAGGAAAAATCTTTTAGATTTTTCTTTTGTTCTTTTAATCTTTATACCTTAGAAAATATCCAATATGAAGGAAACATTAGAATCAGAAAAGCCACATATGGGAAGAAAAGAACTTTCAGGTTTCTTAGTGGAAATAGATAGTACTTTTTATTTTTTTAAGTGGGAAGCCACTTCTGGGACTGATGTATTATGTCAGACTTTAAGGTATTATAGTTCTGAGCCTTCAGAGTAGACACTAATTTTCTGTGTGTTTTATCAGCTAAATATTGGAGGATACAGCTCCATCCTGACTGACAGTTATGAAAATATCTCTTAATTTTACTTTTAAAATAAACCTGCTTACTGTGGCTGTTTTTTGGCATTACATTTGTAAGACATTTTATTTCTGTTTGGTTTTCAATTCTTATGCTTTAGCCAGTCATCTTTGGTTGGTTGAAAACTGACCAGTATAGTTTAAATATTCTTCTCGTGGAACATGAGATTAAAAAAAAAACAACACTCAAAACAAAGCGAAGGATTTTCTCAAAGTATTTGGTCTAAAAGGCTTGATATTCAAAAATTTGGAAAAGTAAAACCTTTGGATTAGTACGGACATCATTGATAGGTACTTTCCTTCTCATCGTGGTGATGTTTCAGGCACTAGATATAGCCTGGACTCCCTTGGCTCTGGCTACCCGAGACGGGCCAGTTTATTACTCAATGACTTTTCTAGAAAGTATTTATTTATTTATTTAGTATATTTTATTGAGTATGCCATTACAGTTGTCCCATTCCCCCTACCCCCATCCCCTCTGCCCTGCACCCCATCCCATCATCCCCACACCTCTTAGTTCATGTCCATGGGCTGCACACACAAGTTCTTTGGCTTCCGAATTTCTCATACTACTCCCAGCCTCCCCCTGACCACTTTTTTTTTTTTTGGTCAACATATTACTCAGTGACTTTTTAAGCTGAAGAAGGAATCAGGGTTAAATGAATTTATCAATTTCACAGTCTGTGTTATATATAGGAGTGGGCAAAAATAGGTTTACAGTTGTAATACAAATAAATAATACAATAATTAATAAATAATAATATAAGAATAAACACTGTGTTTTGGGTACTCACAATTGTAAAACTACTTTGCCCACCCCGTGTATAAGATTTATCATCTAATTTCAACTTTCTGGGATTAGACCTTTTTAGACTACGGTTGGTGATACGGGGGCGTGGAGAGTTGTCAACCTTAATTAACCTTTGTTTTAACAGCTACTTAAAGCTCAGAAGAAGGCCCAGAGAAGGGAGCACATGCTAAAACTCGAGGCTGAGAAGAAAAAACTTTGCACCATACTTCAAGTTCAGTATGTGTTACAGAACTTGACGCGGGAGCATGTACAGACAGACTTGAAGGAGGGCTTGAATGGCGCGGTGTATTTGCCTTTAAAAGAACTTGACTACCTCATTAAATTTTCAAAACTGACCTGCCCTGAAAGAAATGAAAGTCTGAGGTAAGCTAATGAAAATATTTTTCTGAAATAGAACACGTAACACTTTAGCTTATATAAATACAAATTATAGATATATTTAATAATTAAGGAAACATCATTTGATTCTACATGGGAAATGTGGACCTGTCTAGATTCTGACAGGGTTAATAGCCTTTGTAGGAGGAAAGTGGATTTGAATGACCGCATTAACATACTTCTTCATTGTAACACCGATTTAAAAAATAATGTCTGGTCATGAAGTTTTAACCTTATGAAAATACTAGCCCTAAGACTAATTATATTCTTAAAATTCTTTTTTGTAATTAGCCCAGACTGTTGTATTACCTGAGAGTCTTTGCCTTTTTATTGCTGTACTTAAGTGGAGGTAAATAAAATTTAACTTGGCCAGTATCATTAAAGTTTTATGGTGAGAATTATTTGGTGTTCTTGTGCTGTGAATAAATATGGAGAAACAAGCCTGCTGATTTAAAATACAAAACCAGCCAACCGAGGCTGCTGATTTTTTCCCCCTTCCAGTTACCCGCTTTCTGTTTGTGCTTTGATGAAATAAAGTAGCTAATGAGCAGGCGTCTGTTCCCTTGCTTTATTAGATACGTGTTATTCCAATATGTGTCTGTGAGCCATGCTAAAGCACAGTTAGATTTCAGCTGTTTTTAGAAATCAGCCTTGAATCAGGAAGGAACCTAATAAAACTCTTAATTACCTATAGACATACACACACACACACACAAGTACGTATATCTGTGTATATATATGTGTATATAAACACACACATACACTCATATACCTTAGAAAAGGTATATGTATACGCAAACATATATATATCCCCATTCTGATAGTCTGCTGCTATTTGGTGTTTTCCTTTTCTACTTCACTTTGGTGGATTCAGGGAGTGAAATTAAGTGAAGGTAATTTGAAAAATAAGCTGCTGTCTTTAAAATTAAATGTGACTCTTCATGTTTTCATTCCATTGTTCTTGGACATAAGCTTGATAATGAAATGCTGCTGCATTGACAGCTTTAAACTCTTTTTGGTCTATTCCTTAATAGCTGTATTTGGTAAAAATTTTTATTTTGGTTGTTTTGAGTAGAAGTGTTTACACTTAAACTCTACAGATGGGCAGTTAGTCATCTTAAAAAAAACTTCAATTTTCCATTTTCGAAGAGTAAGAAGACAAATTAACATTGAATGTCTTGGCCCTTTATGGGTTAATTGTATAAATTGTACTCCTCCCGATGTATATGTACCTCTAAAACCACTTTGTCCTGCTTCTGCTTTTCCTTATTAGTGTTGAAGACCAGATGGAACAATCATCCTTGTACTTCTGGGACCTTTTGGAAGGTAGTGAGAAAGCAGTGGTAGGAACAACATGTGAGTTTTCTCTACTCTGGACTTATGCAGTAAATCCTGAACTTTTTGTGTGGAAGTTTAGAATGATATTGAGGGTCGAAACTGTGTCAGTCCATCAGAACTTATATGTCTGGCAATACTATATTCACTGGAAGAATGATCTCTGTGTTCTGGTGAAAGCACCTGTTATATAACTGCACTGACTGAAATGGAGACTAGGGAAAGTTTTGAAGTGGAAAGTCACTATGATTTGGGAACAAGAGTGAAGACCTCATGTTAGCTTTAACACTAGCTTGATCATTTTGGGGTTCAGTTCCTTATTCTGCATAGTTGTACCTGTTCAATTAAGAATTTTAATCTACTTATCTACCACATCTGCCTAAGACAATAAGAATGGTTTGGTTTGGCTACGTGGTCTATTGAAGCATTGTTGTCTATTGATCTGGAAATGAGCTAGAGAGAAAGAGTTCTTTTGACTTTCTAAATAGACTTTGGCCTAATGACCAAGTTCAAATGACCAGACATAGAGTACATAGTTTTGTGTGCCAGCTTAAGATAATGAAAACTCATTTGAAGCTAGTAAACATTTTTGTTAATAGTGATTGCTTCCTTTAAAAAAAATATTCTAAGTATGTATAACTGTAACAAAATTTCTAAGTCCTTCCAAATTATAATCACAGAAGTTTTTTTCTTGGTTAGTATGTAAAGTGATACAAATACTTTGGAAAATAGTTTGGCAGTTTTAATAAAATGAAGTGTATACTTATCAAGCAGTTCTACTTCTAATACCCAAGAGAACTGAAAACATATGTTCGTATAGGTATTTGTACATGCATGTTCATACCAGTTTTATTCATAAAAGTCCCAAACTGAACACAGCCCAGATGTATATCAGCTGATTATTGATAAATAATATGTGGTATATCCATACAGTGGAATCTACTCAGCAATAAAAATAGGAATGAAGTATTCATATATGCAACAGTATGGATGAACCTCAAAATTATTATGCTGAGTGAAAGAAGCCAGACATAAAAATGAGCACATATTGTATGATGCCAGTTATATGATTTTAGAAAAGACAACTAGAGTGATAGCAGGTCAGTGATAGGAGGTCAGTGGTTGCCAGGGAGTGAGGGAGAGGGGATTGATTATAAGAGGGACATGAAGGAACTTTTAAAAAAAGATTTTATTTATTTATTTTTAGAGAGAGGGGAAAGGAGGGAGAAAGAGGAAAACATTGATATGTGAGAGATACATCAATCAGTTACCTCTAGCTTGCCCATAACTGGGGACCTGGCCCGGAATCCAGCCATGTTCCCTGACTGGGTGTCAAACCAGCGACCTTTCAGTTCGCAGGCCAGCACTCAGTCCGCTGAGCCACCCTAGCCAGGGCAGAAGGAACTTTTTGAGTTGATAAGAATGCTCTATATCATTGTTCTGGTGAAAGTTAACACGAGTGTACTGTGCACTTAAAATGGGTGAATTTTGTTATTTGTAAGTTATATCTCAAAGTTGATTTTCTTAAAAAAAAAAAAAAGACAAAATCTATTTCGCGGCATTCCTGTGAAAGGAATAATAGACCCAAAGCAAGTATGGGAATCTGCTTAATTTTGGAACTACATTTTTAGATATAGAAGTAAAATAGGATTTAGACCTATTTATGGTACAGTAACTTTGACATTATTTTAAGATTTTTATTGATCATCAAAGGGTGATGTGCTAGGAGTGACATAAAACATGACTCGAGTAAAGTCCCAGTCATGGAATTTTGTAGCTTAAAAATCCTTTGGAGCTTGTCCAAGATAGGGTTTTCTAATGGTTATGTTTGAGGAGCTTTTCCTTCTCTAAAGCCTTAATTACTTGGGGAAGATAGACTAATTGCTAGTTGGGATGTCTTGAGCGCAGATGGGAGAAATGACTTTTTCTTAAGCTCAGGGAATAATGTATGCTTTTGTAACAGTTTTCAGTCTTTGATGAGGGTTTCTGATTTTTTAGTCATTTTTCAGATAGTGGAAATGGAGGCCCAGAGAAACTTAGGTGACTTGCTAAGCTTTGGGATTCTGATCTTTAAAATTTATATTGATTCAGCCTGATATAAAGATGGACAGTGTATTTACTTTTCATGGTACTGACCAGTTCTTTGAGTCCCCTCTAGAATGTAGAATGTTATAATGACACTATAATTAGGATAAAATTATATTAGGATTTCTACTTCAAATAATTTTCCATGACTTTTTAGATTATGTGATAACTAAGCCTTAATCACTCTTTCTTAGACAAACATATGAAAGACCTACTGTCTGAATTGCTGAACTCAGGCTATTTTGAAAGTATCCCAGTTCCAAAAAATGCTCAGGAAAAAGAAGTGTCATTGGAGGAAGAAATGCTAATAAAATCAGAGAAGAAAAAACAATTATCGAAGACTGAATCTGTCAAAGAGTCAGGTTTGTTGTGGTCTCTGAAATTCTATATAGTGGTTGCATTTTTAACACCCAAAATGAGTCAGATCATTATGAAAGGATTGCCCTATTTTAATTTGTCACTGCCTGCATGCATGGAAATCTTTCCTTGCTGTAGGATAAGCTTCAGGTTGGAAAACATATCTAGACTTTATTATCATGATTTACCTTATATTAAGAGTGAACCTTTTTTGTTTTTTAAAGATATTTATTTTTAGAGAGAGGGAAGGGAGAGAGAAATAGAAGGAGAAAAACATCAATGTGTGGTTGCCTCTTGCAGCACATGCCCCCTACTGGGCACCTGGCCTGCAACCCAGGCATGTACCCTGACTGGAGAATCGAACTGGTGACCCTTTGGTTTGCAGGCTGATGCTCAATCCACAGAGCTACGCCAGCCGGGACAAGAGTGAACCTTAATAAAACATTAGGTTACACTTTGTTGCAAGAGAGTACTGTTCTCTGTTAAAATGAGACATTTATTGAGTTTGAGTCTCTTTGTTAAACTATTAGTAGGATAATTCCATTTGAAATTGTTTAAAATGTAAGTTATAGTAGAATCCGATACTATAGTAGAAGAGTCTACAAAAGGTTAACAAACTGATTTAGACCAATGGATATAGGAATACTAAGAGAGAGTCCACTGTTCCCCTCCAGGTCTTCTGTAATATAAAACTTCTAATATAAAATAGAATAGGACCAAAATAAATATTATATTTCCAGTAAAGGAAATAGATTTCTTCAAAATCCCACTTTTCTTGGGGAAAAAATACTTTGAGCAAATGGCACGTTTGCTTTTGTTTGCTGAAGCTGATTTATTTAAGAAATATCACTTCTAAGGTGGTAGTCCAGGGAGGCTCCCGGAAGCCACTAGCAAGATTCATGTCACCCCTCATGTTCACCGTCTTATAGTTCTTACTACTAAACCCAGTGCTTCAGCATCCGCGCTCCCTCACCCTCCTCCCGGCCTTAAACTGGCTTGTAGGAGGCCTTAGGGCTGTATTTCAGGCTGAGATAACTAATTTTTACCCCATGGAACTGGAGCTGTAATTCCAACTTGAAAGAAGCTGTGTTTGGGTAAGAAGAGATATTCTTATTTTCAACCTGAAATGAACTTTTAACTGTAACTTGACTTTAGAGAGTATCTTGTATGAGGAGAACTATTAGCTTCAACTAGCCTTTAGACCATAAGCTTTTGCCCAACAAGCAATAGTGAGAAATACCCCTGCTAAGAATATAGTTAATTTTACTATCCTTTTTCTATAACTCTTCTGAAATATGTTGCTAGAATGATTTAGTAGTAATCAGTTTGAAAACTTACAGTTTACCTAGTACTTATTCAGTATTTCCTTTATCTTCCCAGAGTCTCTTGTGGAACTTACACAGCCAGAGATACAACCACAAGAGGTAAGGCACTGAAAGGTACTGTGCTGATTTTGGTTTTTGAGCTTTCGTGTTGTGGTTGGGAGTTAATGCCGTGGAGCTAGACTGCTTAAGCTTGAGTCCAGGTTCTGCAGCTTACTAGGTTAGTGACCTCGGGCGAGATACCTGTGTCTGTTACCCTCATGCCTAAGATGGGGGTAATAGCGATGTTGGCCTCATATGGTTATGGTGAGGATGAAAGGAGTCAGCTTAACTTCTAAGTTACTTAGAAGCCATGGTGGTGGTGGTGGTGGTTTTCGGCCCTTGTGTTAGCATTTAAAAATGGGTAGAATTTCACTCTTTCCAAAATTTACTCAGATTAGCAACAGAAGAGGGTATTTATTTCAAAATAACATTGAAATTCCTAGAAGCTGAAAGGAGTGAAGGAGGCAAAATCATAGTATTGACTAATATATAATGGAAATAAAGAAAAGTCTGGTAATTCAGGAAACATAAGGCTTAAGGTTAAACGGTATAACTTTGTGTAGTTGGACCATCCTCTGCCTTAATGATTAAGGGTGTCAGGTGGGTAGTCAGAAATACAAACTTTGATACTTTGAAAGTAGCAATCTGTATTTGACTCACCTTAAGACCGCAAAGAACTGCACATCGTGTTGCCACATTTACTTGATTCAGGCTCTTTTATCAAGGTTATTCCAACTCTGCCAGTCAAATATAGATTGTTATTTTTCAAATATCAAAGTTTGTATTTCTGTTAATTGAGGGAAAAGGAATAGACAAAAAAGTAGGACAGCCTTTTCAAGTAGAATAAGGACGGAAGCTTTCTGTTAGCACAACGGTTTAGACCAATGGATGGGGGAATATTAAGAGACAGTCCACTGTTCACCCCCGGTCTTCTGTAAATTCTGTAACTCGGTGCATTTTTTCCTCTGACCCAGTTTCTTAACAGACGCTACATAACAGAAGTAGATTATTCAAGCAAACAGGATGCAGAGCAGTCTTGGGAAGCAGGTTATGCCAGAAAACCAAATCTCCCCAAATGTTGGGATGTGCTTGAACCAGACAGCGAAAAGAAGAAACAGGAATCTTTTAAGTCCTGGGAGTCTTCTGTTAAGCACCAGGAGCTAGCAAAGCCTGCAGTTTCCTTAGAACAGAGGAAACAAGAGATTGCAAAACTCAGGTCCACTTTGCAGGACGAACAGAAAAAACAGGATGTCTCCAAACCCAAGCTAACTCCTAGCCAGTGGAAGCAAGAAACTCCTAAATCCAAAGCAGGAAATGCTCTAGAGGAACAGAAGAAGCAGGAGACACCAAAGCCTTGGCCGGTTCAGCTGCAGAAAGAGCAGGATCCACAGAAGCAAACTGCAAAGCCTTGGACGCCTTCTCTGCAGAGTGAACAGGACATCAGCAAGTCATGGACCGTTCCCATTTCTGCAGAACAGGATTCAGGACAGCCAGAGACTTCTAAATCCTGGGAAAACGATTCTGAGAATCAAAAACACCCTTTAACATCACCATCACAGATTTCTCCAAAGTCCTGGGGGGCAGCTGCGGGAAGCCTCATACCAAATGACCAGCTCCTGCCCAGGAAGTTTAATGCAGAACCCAAAGATGTGAGTTGATCTGTATCAGTTTGCTTCTGGCAATGTAGACATAAGTGAGCTGTGGTAATGATAACGTTTTAGTTTTCTTTTAAAAAAAAGAAATCAACAAAACCCATGTTAAATTAATGTGTATAGTATTTCACTTAATTCTTTAATGCGTAAATTATTTTTTCCCTTGAAAATTGGAAGTAGACCTAGTCCCTGTGTTGAGCCTAGTCTGAGATGAAATTTCCACAATGAGAAGATACTGTTTTAGTGCCAAAAATTTAGCGATGTGATATGACATAGAAACAGTGGGTAGATGAGACAAGCCCATAATGTGAACAAGTGAGAAATGTAAATACATGTAACAGGTTGGGAGACTTGTTATACTCTATTTCATTTGTTAGCTTCCCCCTGGCACATGTGTGACTTTTTCTGACAGAAGTTACACTTTTCTGTATCCTCTTGCTTCTCTTTCACTCACTTGTAGTCACCCAGATTAGCCTGTATTCTTTGAAGAAGTTACATGGTGGTTACAGATGTTTCAGTAGCGGGGGAACACTCTGAATTAATTTTCATTTCTGTTTCAAAATAAGAATTTTCAGGAGATGGAAACAATAGGCATTAAGTATTCTGGAATTAGGTTTTGAGATTTAGTTCAGATATAGACCTCATTCTGTGATTGATAATCTATTTCAGGAAGATAAGAAGGCTTATAATGAATAATCCTTGGATACAATGCTAGTTAGTATTACCTTTTAATTAAATTATAATTTATGTACCACGATTTAAATGCAAACTTGGTACCACCTTGTTTGCTAAGAAACGTGAACTTCTTATTCTCCCAGTGTTCTACATCTCTAGTCGTGTTTCTTGCATTTCTGTGCCATTTTAGCCAAAAGTTTTCTGATGAAACTGTGGTCCTCTAATGGTGTGAGAACATTTTGCTTGGGGAAATTGAAGCATTGCATTTTCTAAATAAATTACCCCTACCTCCATTCTACCTGGGAAAAGAATTTTAGAATTATGTGTCTCCTTTTGCTCTCTTTTCTTCAAGTGCTAGCGTTAATTTTAGCTTCTTCCTACCCCTGCAGAAGATTGATAAGTTTATTTCATTAACCACATATCACATACAGTACTTCTAATATGTCAACCATCTTGAGAAACTTGTATTTAAAAACCCAGTTTTATACCTTAATAAAGCTGTTTTTAAAAACCCAGCTTAAAATTCCACTGAACATAGCAATGCTGAGCTTCAACCATATCAGAATATTAGCACCATGCTGTTTACTGAATAATTTAAAATCAGGGATGTTGAATCAGAAAGATCAGAACTCATTTAATATGCTTTTATGGCACAGATGGCATTATACTGAAGTTGCAAGGTCTTTTAGCAACTGAGAGGACACTTCTGTGTATAATACAGTGTTTGTCTCTGTATCTGTCTGGCAATCTCAGCTGTCTAGAACATGAGTAAGTACAGTCAAGGGCAAAAGAGAGTTCAAAGACAAAAGACTCGATAACAAGATGTTAAGCACTAACACTCATACTTTTCTCCTAAAGAGCTTTTCATTTATTCACTTAGGGTCTATTAACTCTTATTTTATATGATACTTTAACAAATTAACTGTGTGACTTCCAAATAAATTAAAAGTTGAAGGAGAAGTACCGATAGGGAGAGGCACGCTGACAACTGTAAGAAGCAAGTGTAAACATCAGGTCTAATTCAGGGTGTGCAGCAATCTGAAGCAATTTAGCATGAGGGCTAACCACCTTATAAACACCAATAGCCCCTCTAAGTAAACTTACTTTATAACAAAATATAACAGTGTATTTCCTCAATTCTGGGATGTGTATGTATACATTTTTACATCTTAATGTTTCTGAAATCAGATACATCTTTGAAATGGAATGTATGTTTAATGCTGTAGTAATTTTTTTCCCTAGGAAAAAAATAAACCATTGGTGTGTCTTGTAGTCCGTTTCATCTTATCCTAGAAGACATAAGGCGACTGATGTTCATAATGGAAGAACTTCCTATTAGGGAAGGCTTGTTATTTTGGGTCTTCCCTTAAAAAAGAGAATGTTTTAAAAAGATTTTCATTAAAGTTCTGAATGGGAAAAAAAGTTTGATTAAATTATTTAGAAAATGCATTTATATGGAAATTTTTTACCTGAGATAAATCTGATAAATGAGCATTGCTATGTGTTTTGATTTCATTTAGATTTAACAATAGGCCAAGTTTCCTGAATTAGGTTATTGAATTTGAATTTTACTCAATACATTATTGGTTTGTCTTGTAGGTGCCTAAGCCTATACACCCACCTGTAGGTCCTTCCTCTACCCTTCCAAAGGATCCAGTATTGAGGAAAGAAAAACTGCAGGATCTGATGACCCAGATTCAAGGAACCTGTAACTTTATGCAAGTATGAGCCATTATTAAATGCATCTTAAATGCTATTTCTGGGCTACTCGCTTCCGACCTGAAGCGTTATGATGGAGTTGTTCGGAGCATAGGCTCTGTTGTCCAAGTGAGCGCGAGTCCTGGCTCTGCCACTTTCCAGCTTTGAGAGTTTAGGCAAGTTCCTTAACTCTCTGCCTCAGTTTCTTTTAAAAATAAGCATAGCACTTTCTATTCCTATTTGTTGTAATAAAAAGAATTAAACACGTAAAAAGCTTGAAGTGCTCAAATACTAGTACTGCTATAATCAGTAGTTTCCATTGAAATTGTGAGAAACCTATGTACTCTATGCTTGGCATGCTGGTAGGTGTCATTGTGTTCATAAAATCATAACACATTCACTGCCGTTAAGGAGTTTATATTCCAGTTGATAAGATTGTGAACTCGTGTTAAGTCAGTAGTTAAATGTTAAATTGTGTTATATAGACTGTTACAGAATTCCAGAATAGTGTGATATTACTGAGGGATGAAGTAGACAAATAAGATATTTTTGTGTAGTGAAAAGACCTTGAGCTTTGGAATAAACCCATGGTTAAACTTCACTTCTGCCAATTTACCAACTGTAGAATCTATGGCGAGTTATTTAGCTTCCAGCCCTCTACTTATTTGTAAAATGGGGGAATTGCTTATCCCTTTAGATTATCTGAAGATAAATGAAGAATTAAAATGATCACTACAAGTGTGTAACCTAAGAACTCAAAATGTTGGAAACATTTCTGGGAGAACCGAGATAGGCAGGTGACAGAAGAGAATGGCTTCTCATCATGGAAATATTTAATAACATGAGCTAGTTTGTGGTTGAGATAAAATAATTAGACCCTCTCATTGTTTGGGGTATAATAAAAATGAGGGTTTGGTCTATACTAGGATTAATGCCTCTGTTTAAGACCTCAAGTCAGGAGTTTTCCAAGGAAGGCTTAAGAATTACTATTGTAGTTTTAAAACTTCAAACAATCTTAAAGCTTGACAGTTACTTTAGTTTTAAATTTTAACTCTTAATTTCTACTTCTGTAAAGACTTGTGTTATTAACTTTTGAGATAGTAATTAGCTAGATTCCTGTAGCTAATAAGCTTTGGACAACATCATGAATAATTTAATGGTAATAGCTTTTAAATGAATAACCTTTCCTTCTGTTCATTATTAAAAACTTGGCTTTAGGAATCTATTCTGGATTTTGACAAACCTTCAAGTGCAATTCCATCGTCACAGCCGCCTTCAGCTACTCCAGGTAGCCCAGTAGGTATGCAGTCATTCTTAAGACTTGGAACAGACAGCTACAGGTCTAGCAATTGTTTCTTTTACAAATAATTTTACTCTAGACATCATAAGGTTTAAACTGTGTCTTTGTGTTAATTTATTGTAAACGTGTCCTTATGTTATCAGTTATATATGGGTAGATTCCCATTAGGATATTAGTGTACTTAATTGACCTGTTTGCATGTTAGAGAAAGTCTCCAGATGGGTGAATGGAAATGCACAATAGCTGTTTTGGCAATTTTTTTATGTTCCTGGAGTGAATTCTGACTGGAACTCGCTTGACTCCATTTGACTTTATAAATCTAGTGTCAAGGCTTTTAGATCCTGATTATGAGTGAAATTACCTTAGTGTTATTTAGTATACTGAGTACCCTACTAATTAATGATGGAGCCTAGATTTGAATCTGGTCTGATGCTTCAAACTTAAGGTCTTTTGCTCTACACTAGTTTATCCCAGGGGAGGGATGATCAAAGACATGGTCCAGCTGTAATAAGAAGTATACACCAATTAGATTATACAGTAATTCCTGGGTAAAGACTAGAGCAATTAACAAAAATAATGGACGTTAACAAGAAAAAGCCAAACTGAAACTATGTAAGTGAAAAGTAGATTAATATACACAAAGAGGAAAAATAAGAGACAAGATGACCCAGCTAAGGTTTACTTTGAAACTTGAAACTTACATGTGTCAATTAATAAAATCATGATAGCTCAGAGTTTATCTTTCAGATTTCTATTACCTGTTATTTTTAAAAGTCATATTTCTGTTCTTTTGGAAGCCTTGAAATACTGCTTTTGTCCATTTAACCTTAAAATATCATGTGTTACAGATGGAATTACTGTCCTATTCTACAATCCTCTCAGACTCTTTATAGAGCTTTAATAGAAAAATCATGATGGACTCGAGACCTAGTTTTATTCAGTGGTTGCTTTTTTTCCCCTCCCCTATAAAGTATAAACTTTAGTTTCCACACAGTAGATACACATAAACCTTTCTCCTCTTTCAGTAGTTTACTATTGATTTTACTCTCTGCAGCATCTACAGAACAAAATCTATCCAGTCAAAGTGATTTTCTTCAAGAACCATTACAGGTAATTTCTCCAAATTTATCTTTCATTTACTCTTCTTAGCTCTTCAGAGAAGAAACTCTTGCATTGGTAAGAATGATCAGACCTAGTGATTCTAATATATATGTCTAGTTTTTTAGATTAAGTACAACCAGTCCTCAAAAGATTCCCTAATGACCATGGGAAAGATGTCAATTATAATAGAGAAAGCTAGTTGATTTAGTAAGGAAAGAGCAAACCTGAAGAATTCAGAGGTAGCTTGTCTGGGAATCTTACTTTGCTACTGAGCTACTCAAGTGACCTAATAGTAAAGGGTCTAAAGAAAGAAACTAATTTTTTTAAACTCATGGTTAGCCAGTTGTCTCCCCCTCCCCCCGCAAACAATGGTTAACATTCTGAGGAACTGATTTTCTCAGAACACACTTAGAGATATAAAGGGACCAGATCATTGAGATATGTAAATGCCACATTGCATTTGTGTCAGTACTAAGTTCAGGGTTCACTAGTTTTCCGGCCATTATCTTTTTAAAAAATTTCTCTGGACTCCTCTGAAAGCATTCCTGGCCATTTTCTTGATAGTAGCTGCTTTGACAGTAGGGTTAGACCAACTACTGCCAGGTGGGTCAATAGCTGTCTTTCCTTCCAAAAACTTCTCAGTAAATACCGTTTGTTTACAGTGGCTTATATTTAGTTTGATAAGGTGGGGCTCAATTTTCAAAATGTATTTGTTGAGCATTGTCTCTTAGCCTGGTCACTGCTGAAACTAAGCTCCATTTTATCTGTTTAGGGTTCTACATGAGGCTTTTAATTGAAAACATTTTTTTTGAAAAAGGCACTGGTCTAGTTTAGTTCTGGGCTGTAACATTGTTTGTTCATCAGTACTTAAAATGACCTTCAGCTGGTGCAAAGAGCAATAATTTGGAGTCAGGAACTGCCATAATTTCTAAATATTTAGTAAATACTAATGTAAACTATGTGTCTTTATCTTTTTTGCTAAGTGAAACTTTTAACTAAAATTCAAGTCTTTTAAGCTTAACTATCAAGTGACCTGAATTGCCTTAACGTCGCATCTATGAATCTTGCAGAGGCTAGAGATTCACTATGTCCCCACAACAGCCAGTCCCACGTATTTAGGACCATTGTCCATGTGAGGGCCAGAAGAAAGGCCAAGTTCTAGAAACAGTCTTATAATAGTTCTAATGTTTTCGTTGGATCTACGGTAAATTGTGCCTCTTTATTTAGTTATGTAAAATGTTCTGAAGGATATCAAGCTTGTTTTTTCCCATAAGGCCTTCTTAAAACTTGGCCCCCATCTCCTTCCCAAGAAGTGTTATGTCATGATGACCCCTTCTACAAGATCACTGAAACATAACTGGTTTGATATTGGCTACCATTAATTAATTTCCAGTTCACTCATTTTATTACTTGGGCTTCCGAGAACCACATCAAAGTATTTAGATAAAAGGAGTGGATTCACTGATAGTTCACACTTTGTGGTTGCCAAATTTTTATGAGTTTCTCCTTTATATCCAGTATTGGTTGTACCATAGAATTCCTAACCACTTTGTTAGTTTTTTATTGTTCACAATTGTCACAGCCTTGGTTCCTACTCTGCTTTTTCCTAATTCTTATTTTATAAATATTATTAGCTTTAGCTTTAATTTTTTTCTACCTTCCTCTTTAAGACACTGAGACCACTCAGAGTATAAGCATAGTTACTCTGATCCCTGGCAGAGCTATGCCTAGAGTGTTACATGTGTCCTGAGCTCATCTTCCAGCGAACTGCCATTGAGTGCCAGATTGAAAATCTAGCCCCAGGTTTCCAGGGCCAAGAATCTTGATAAGTGAAGATGGGATTAGATGTGTAGCTTTGTTGACCGGGCCTGGAAAGGCAATGTAGCTGACTGCTTGGTTTTGAATCTCAGCTCTGTCACTTAATTTAGGGTGATTAATCACTTAATCTTTCTCTTAACCACTGCCTGATTGTCAATAAAATGGGGATAGTAGTACCTGTTTCGAGGGTTTAATGTTGGATTAAATGTGCTAGTTTGTGTAAAGTATTTAGCATAGCGTTTGTGCTAGTGAGTGCTCAATAAGAGTAACATTAGGAAACTCAAGGCCCAAGAACTATAAAGTGAACAAAATGTGCTTTTTGTAATGTTTTGTATCTTCCTGTGTCCAGGCTGCCGCTTCTCCAGTTACTTGTAGCTCGAATGCTTGCTTGGCTACTGATCAGGTTTCTTCAGGATCTGAAACAGAGTTTTTGACCTCAGAGACTCCTGAGGTAATGAGGTCAATTGTCTTAATTTCTTTTCTGTCTTAAAGAATAGCAGAACCAGCTTATTTCATGATTTACAGGCATGACCAGTTGAACGATTTAACATCTATACTGTACTAATGTATTGCTTTCTATAGATATTGTGGTCCTGGAATTTATAAAATAACTTTATTGTGACTTTACTATATAAGTAGACTTAACAGAGTATTGCCTTATCAGGTACAATAAATATGTCCAAATTGCTAATGTCAAAAAAACTAAACAGTTCTAGGCTGGATTATGTCAAGTTTCTCACTATATTTACATTGAAGGAATCCTTAGAAGAAAAATCTTTTCATAAAACTGTGAAGAGTCAGTAACTTTATAGTGTTACTATTAGCACTTACTCAGTTGGAATGATTTACACTCTCCTTTTGGCTAATTTTGTCCAAAGCATTTTACAGTATTATATTTGTGCTTTCAATTATAAAGTGATAGTTTTTGCTAATAAGTTTGAGCGAATCCTTGAGATAGAAATAGGAAGATAGGATGATTTTGGCGGGGGTGGGGCGGGGAGGTGAGTATTAAAGCAACTCTCAGGTTTTATTATCTTTTTTTTGGTTAATTGTTATACAAGAATATGTATTTATTACAGAATATAAAAATATTGATGAACATTAGTTTTAATGGTACTGACTGGGTCTAAATTGAAATTACTTGGTTCCTCATTTTAAGAGTTGTAAGTATTTGTTGCCAAATGAATCACAGTTGTCTGCTTCATAATCTGATTGGGATTGAATTTTGGTATTTTTTTAGGCCTTTGGATTTATATTCTGTTAAATCAAGGATGTACTTATTCTTTTAGATAAGGATTATTTAAATTAGATAAAGCTTGGTTCTCAGGCAGCTGACATAAATCCACTAATAAGATTTTAAATTAGGGAAAAATCAAGAGTGACTAAGGGACTAACTCGAGGTTTTTCTAAAGCCTAATTCTACTGTACAAATTTGGAATGCTATTAGATTCTTAGCCTAGTAGAAAGTACTGTTTCAGGGTTTGAAAAGGACCAGACACTCGTGAAAAGTTCAGTGCCTCATCCATTGGACTGGTTGTGAGCAGGACTCTGTTAGTCAGCAAGCTGTGTAAAGCAGATACTGGTGGGCATCCTCCGCAGGCGAAATTTGAAATTGTAAGCAAAAGCTGTTCTTTTACATTCCTGTGTCCAATTGTCATCCTACAGAACTTGCTGACTGACGCCAGTCTGGGGCTTAGTGTATGTTAACTGCTTGTTATACAGTAGGTGATTGGCTGATGCTGCATTTTTCCTTCCCAGGTAGCAGTTCCCACATGCAAGCAACCATCTTCACTGGCTTCCCCAAATTCTCCCATGTCTAAGGGCCCTGAGCAGGGCTTCCAGTCGCCTCCAGCAAGTAGTAGTTCAGTAGCAATTAGCACAGCACCATTTCAGGCCATGCAGACGGTGAGTATGAAATGTGAATGACGATTGCAGCTGATTATTCTTGTTAAAAAGCCATTGTTTCTCTTAAATCTGTTACTGGGTAGTATATGAATAAATTTGTCATTTTATTACTCTCATTTGTGCTGGTAGAATTTACATTTGTCCAATGGAAATGTTTGTGGTATTAAAGGCAATGCGTCAAGAATTTTGAATGGATATTTTATCAGAGGATTTTCCCCTCTGCAACAATGAATAGCAGGCAAAGCTGAGGACCCCTATTAAACAAATAAACTGTGTGGTGAGACACGTAATTTTGTACGAATGTCTTAATAATACTAACCATTTTTAACGTCACACTAGTGATGTTTCATAGCATCAGTGTCTGAATCTAGAGAACACATACCTCAGTGTTCTATATAGTTGAAATTTTCATTTGATTTCATCTTGATCTCATGCAGGTTTTTAGAGAATTGTTCAGATTTATGTGGTATTTTGGATTATGTAAGTTATAAATTGTAGTATAAAATATTTTATGGTAATATTGCAACTCGGTTTGTATGTTTATTCTCTAAACCCAGAATAGTATAAAACAGTTCTTTAGAAAAAAAACAAAGAGTTTTAACCAGTAAGTACCTTTCCTGAAGGTGCTTAAATGTCCCACTCCAGGTACTTTTGAATTACTGTGGAGTGGCAGTGGAATGCAGAGGGATAGGCTAGGGTCTGAATTCCCTAATCTTATTACTTCCTGCTTGCCCACTTAAAACAACTTAGTTTCTTTTCTTTCCCTCTTTCTCTGTCAGCACAGTATTGCCACATTGTTTTTACTAACTTTTTCCTATTCCTAATTAAAAGCAAATAGTGGTCCATTACAGAATGAAATTGAAAGTCCTTTGTCTGACACTCAGCAACTTCCGTAGTCTGGTACAACCCGTCAGACTAGTCCCCTGTGTTTGCCTTGTACGTTCTTTTCACAATACGTTTTTTGCTCATGCCAATCTGTCCTCTCCACGTGTTTGAAGTCTACCCAGTACAAATTGCTGTTCATTCGTTCAAAAAACAGGTAGTTATGGAGCCAGGCATTGTTCTTAAGTTACTGGGGTTGTAACAGTGAAAAGGAGACAAGTCTTTGTGCTCAA
The DNA here is from genome assembly GCA_004026545.1 of Mormoops blainvillei. Classification (NCBI taxonomy): domain Eukaryota; kingdom Metazoa; phylum Chordata; class Mammalia; order Chiroptera; family Mormoopidae; genus Mormoops; species Mormoops blainvillei. Next base: position 215,913 of record PVJD01001453.1, on the reverse strand, counting down.
GAATTTTGTTTTTTTAATGGAGGTGGGGGCTAGAGAGAAAAGTACATTTACAACACATTAAGTGCTGTGTGTTGTGAGGAAAAATGCAGCAGGATAAGGAGGCTAGAGAGTAATAGAAGTACTATTTTATAGACAATGACCAAAGTATGGACAGTTCATTGCCTACCACATGATAGAAATTCAGTAAATTGCAGATTGTTTTCATTCATCCTTAGTTTTGAAAGAGTATCCCTTTCTCCTATGTAGCTTTCATTCTCGGGGAACATTATTTGATAGCATGGTAGCAGGAAGATTAACTTTTGTACTTGGATTTTATTCTATCAGAAGTCAAATAGAAGTTTTTTGTTTTTTTCCACTGTGGTAAAATATGCATAACATAAAATTTACTTACGGTTTTAACCATTTTTAAATCTATAATTCGGTGGCTTTAAGTACATCCACAGTGCTGTACAACCATTACCACTATTTATTTCCAGAATATTTTCGTCATTCGAAAAGAAACTCTCCACCCTTTAAACAATAACTTCTTATTCCTCACTCTTCCAAGCCCCTGGTAACCTCTATTTTACTTTCTGTCTCTATGAGTTTGCCTATTCTATGCACCTCATATGAGTAGAATCACAATATTTGTCCTTTTGTATCTGGCTTATTTCACTTAATATAGTGTTCTCGGGGTTCATCCATGGTGTAGCATGGATCAGAATTTCATTCTTTTTTATGGCTAAATTATATTCCATTGTATGCATGTGTCACATTTTGCTTATCCATTCATCTTCTGATGGACACTTGGGTTATTCCCACCTTTTGGCTATTGTGAATAGTGCTGCTCTGAACATTGGTGTCCAAATAATCTCCTTGAGTCTCAGCTTTCCACTCTTTTGGGTATATGCCTAGAAGTGGAATTTCTGGATCATATGATAGATAATTCTATGTTTAGCTTTTTGAAGAACCACTGTACTGTTTTCTATAGTGGCTGTGCCGTTTTACATCCCTGTCAGCAACATACAAGGGTTCCTATTTCACCACAACCTTGCTAACACTTTTTTTTTTTTTTTGGAACTATCCTAATGGGTATGATGAAGTAGTATGTCAGTGTAGTTTTGATTTCTGTTTCCCTAATAACTAATGATGTTGAGCATCTTTTTATGTGCTTATTTACCATCTCTCTTCTTTGGAGAAACATTATTCAAGTCCTTTGCCCATAAAAAACAAGTTACTGAATGTTACCAAGTTTTGCTGGATGTTACCCTTAATCATTCTCCATGAAACTTCACAAATGACTCAGCACACCCTTGTCTTTTAAGGTATTTAATGTTAATGCACCCCTGCCTCCGAGGAAAGAACAAGAAATAAAAGAATCTCCCTATTCACCTGGCTACAATCAAAGTTTTACTACTGCAAGTACACAAACACCACTCCAGTGCCAACTGCCAGCTATACACGTAGAACAAACTGTTCTTTCTCAAGAGACTGGTAAGAGACTTTGTATATGGTATTTTGAAGACTTAGATGACAGCTAACTGAATGGAAAGCAACTCTGTAGTGACACTTCAGTGGTTCTTTCCTGAGTAGTAAGCATTATCTCTTTACATGTTCAAGTGTTGACAAATACTTCGGGCCTTTTCCTCTGTTAAGGTCACCATTTTAACTTTTGTAGAGGTAGAACCTAGGTGGTTGACTTATATGAATATATGGGCTCGTATTTTTAAACCTGATTGTTTTGATTACCATAGACAGTGATAAAGGTAAATAAAGCTTTGTCCAGCTACTTTTATGAAGTTTTTGAAACCATTGTGTTAACTCTTGTAGCGGAGACAGATGGCTATTTGGCCTTTTTTTCCTTATAATAAAAAGCCTTGATTAATGTGACATAACTTAGTATGCTTATTCCACTGTTTGCTGAGAGATGAGAGATTATTTTTTATCTTTCATGCTATTCTAAATCATGAAAGAATAAGCAACTTTGTGCCCTGGCTGGTGTGGCTCAGTGGATTGAGCGCCAGTCTGCAAACCAAAGGGTTGCCAGCCCAAGTCCTGGTCAGGACACATGGCAGGGTTGCAGACCAGGTCCCCAGTTGGGGGCATGTGAAAGAAACCGATTGATGTTTCTATCCATCTCCTTTGCCCTTTCTTCCCCTCTGAAAATAAACTCTTAAAAAATTAATTTCTAAAAAAAAAAAAAGAATAAGCAACTTTGTAGTTATTTCCTAATTTAAGAAGCACTCATAGATTTTTAGTGCTGGTATTTCAGACTTCTACTGAGTCTTCTAAAACTTAAACTTGAGCAAATGAATTGTGTATTCTGGGTACTTGTTTAATCACAAGAGGTAGTAAATGTAAATCCTTGGACTTAGCCACAAATGGCCGCGTTCTGTTCTCACCTGTACTGTGAAAGCATAGGGCAGGTAATTTACTTAAAGGATATTTTTGTCGTATGCTCTCTCAATTACAGTAGTAATGAAAATGCATTTTCTTTTACTCTTTGACGTGGAATAGCTAGCCTTTTTTTCTTTAATTATGGTAAACTATATATTTATATGCATAAATAAATAAATATGAATAACATAAAATTTATTATTTTAACCGTTTTTTAAGTATCCAGTTCTGTGGCATTAAGTACATTCCGATTGTTGAGCAGCCATCACCATCATTCATCTCTAGGACTCTTTTTTTTTTTTCAGTCTTCTCCACCTGAAACTCTGTATCCATTTAACACTAACTCCCCATTCTTCTTTCTCTCCAAACCCTGCCATAACCATTTCCTCTGTCTCTGTGCATTTGGCTACTTTGGGCGCTTACCTTATATAAGTGCAATCACAATACTTGTCCTTTTGTGACTGGCCTCTTTCACTCAGCATAATGTCTTCAGGGTTCTTCCATGTTGTAGTACATGTCAGAATTTCCTTCTTTTAAAAAGGCCAAATAATATTCTATTTAAATATACAGGGTGGGGCAAAAGTAACTTTACAGTTGTATGTGAAACAGAATTTATTCTTGTATTGTTATTTATTGATTATTATCTGATTTTCCACATGGACAACTGTTAACCTACTTTTGTGCCACCCTGTATATATAGAGAGATATTTCCCTCTCTGTTCATATGTATATAGCACCTGTTTTCTTTTTGAAGGGAGAAAATTGTATTAAAGTTTTTGACATGCTGTGACTTTTAAGTATAAAGAATATTGAATCTTTATTGCAGTTTAACTCTTGGACTTTAAAATTGTTTCCTTAAGCAGCAAATTATCCTGATGGAACTCTTCAAGTAAGCAATGGTAGCCTTGCCTTTTACCCGGCACAGACGAATTTGTTTCCCAGACCCTCTCAACCATTTGGCAATACCCGGGGATCTGTTAGAGGATGTACTCGTGGTGGGAGATTACTAACCAATACATACCGGTCCCCTGGTGGTTATAAAGGTATGCCCTGAATAAAATTTAATTATACTGAATTATTTTGTATACTTACTTGCTCAAACTATTTTTACTTTAACTGTTTCTTTTTGTAGTTGTCATTTATAATGTAGTAAAGGAGTCCCTATTTCTACAAAATAAGTGTTTCTAGTATACCTAGTCTCTGTAGCAGAGGGAATTTTTGTATGAAAAGCAGATTCATCCTGTTAATTTACTGAAGTGGAAGGTTGCGCATCTTATTTTTTTCATGAATGAATTTTGGTTTAAATATTTGAATAATTTGTTTTTTTGTTAATTGACTGCTCAAAATGTGTCATAATTAGACAATACTTGTTTTTTAGTTATTTGTCTATCAGAGTATACCACAGATAAAAACATAAACTTTGACACTATAATAGTGATACTCTGTTTAGTTTGAAATATGGTTCCAAGTATTCCAGTCATTGCTTGGTGTTAGCAGAGTATTCCACACAGAAGACTTCCCCTACCCCTCTTACTCTACCACCGTTTCCCACCTTAACTGCATCCCAGCAAGAGTAAATTTCTACAGTTGACTTATTTGAAGTCAGTAATATTTTGTAAATAGTTGTCTTATTGTGGAAACAGTGTTAATAGAGTTTGCTTTAAAAAAAGGCATAAATCTAATGTTGGCATTATAGGATCCATTTAACTTTTAAAATGGTATACAATTAGACTATTTAAAAGTTTAGTATAAATTTGTTCATAATTTTATGTAAGTTGTTTATTTATTAGGTTTTGATGCTTATAGAGGACCTCCTTCAGTTTCCAATGGAAATTATAGCCAGCTACAATTCCAAGCAAGAGAGTATCCTGGAACACCTTATTCCCAGAGGGTAAGAGTAGTTGCCATAGTTGAGTGATAGTACAGTTGTTGATGTTAAGCTGGTGTTTTGTATAAGACACTCTTAGTTTTACTTGTAAGTACTGTGAAGGGTTGAGCTGGAAGCTTTTCTAGTAAACCCATGGAGTATAAATGACAACTTAGAAGGTCTTAAGGACTTTATTAATCATGTTGTTTGTATTAACTTATTCACTCCTCCACCCTATAAGAGAAACTGGGGTTCAGAAACAAGTTAAATAACTTGACTAATGTCACTCAGCAAGTAAACAGTAGAGCTGAGGTTAGAATGCAAGTTTCTTAACTCCAAAGCCCATGATTTTAACCGCACTATATTACCTTAAAGTTAACTTTTCTAGATACCAAGTATAGCAAAATCCTTTTTTTATAAATTAAAAAATTTGTTTTTGTTTATTCTGATTTGAATAGCTCAGCAGATTTTCTTTATTACACATGAAAAAACTTTGATAGGAGGGTGTTAGATATCCCCCACTAACAATCCTTGGGAACTCCCTGTCATTGCTGTCTATGAAAATATAGACCACATCAACAGTTTTAGTTTCATAGGCCTTTAAGTATGGCATCATACTGAGTTCTGTCGAAAATATATGAAGTACCTGTACTTGAAGAGCTTACAGTTATGTGAGCACAGATGGATGTCTGTACTAAGGCAGTAAGGAGAGGAGGGGACGAATACATCTGGAGCGTACCAAGTCACCTCATGACTTGAGTTCGACCCGATTTCACCATTTCTCTTATGTGACCGCAGGCATGTTACTTAAACCTTCTGAGCTCTAGGTTGTCTAGCTCATCTGTTTCAATTACTCATCCTACTCTGTGGTGAGAATTACTCTGTGAGATATTCTGAAGATTAAATAAGCTGGGTGTATATCAAACATGCAAATACTAGCTGTTATTACATGATTCTCAGGGACTGTCTGTGAAGGGAGTGCATTGATTAATGTGGACTTCAGTAATGAACCTACCTGTTCTTAACACCAACATTCTAACATTTTTGCCTGCTGCTTTTAAATTTCTTCCTGAGGAAACAAAAGATATTAGTAATCGTGGTTGCTATTGGAAAAAGGACTAGGAATCTGGGTAGGAGACTTATTGTATTCATTGTATACCTTGTATTGTTTAAACTTTTTATTACATGTGTTAATCCACACCACTAAATATTCTTTTCATGGTTTGTATGGAGACGGACTTTTGCCATACTTTGGAGGCAATTTGAAATGCTGCCTCTTCAACACTTTTTCTTGAAACTGACAGATTACGTTTCCAGGGACTAATACATTTATGCAATGTAATTCTTATCAATTCTCCTGTCAGGACAAAACAAAGCCCTAACTTACTTCGTAATAGTCTTTATAGTTTCCTTTATAAATAGAGCAAGATTGAATAGTCCGTGTTCTTGCTTTATTATCTCCTTTTATATTGAGATGAGGAACAAGGGGACCATGACATATTTTTTCATTTCTCCTGTTACCTAGCACTATGTCTTTTATATAGTGTTCTCTAGATGCTTTATAGTTTTTGCAAGTATTAACCTATCTCATTGGTCAGGTTATTGCTACTGTTGCCTTGTTGTTATTTGTTTTTTTGGTGTTTGGCAACATCTGAGCCTCTTTGGTTACTGGAGAAGGCCAGATAAAGAGCTAAGAGGATTTATAATCTTACAGAATTACCAGCCAGTAATCCTGGGTAATAACTAATTATTGTCTTGCACTTTTGGTGCCAAGGTAAATATTATGTATTTATTTTAGGATAATTTCCAGCAGTGTTACAAGAGAGGAGGGACATCTGGTGGTCCTCGGGCAAATTCAAGAGGTAAGGATAATTGACTGAGCAGTTTATTTACCCCAAACTACCATCCTCTGTCAAGTTCTCCCTAAATACATTGTTTTCATTATTTATCTTGTTGAGGTTTTGTTTGCTTAATTTGTAGTACCGAAGACCTGAGGCTGATATTAAGACTACTTAGAAAGGCTGTTGAAATCAGCTTTCATTTAATTCAAAGTGTGTGTGTGTTTGTTTTCTTGACACCAGAGCTAATTTAACTTTAGATATGTGAGGTGACGCAGAAAGTAGGTTTACAGTTGTGAGTATGTGAAATATAGAATGTTTTCTTGTATTACCGTGTTATTTGCCCTACCCTGTATATTCATAATGCCAACTTCAAATCTTTTTGTGGAGTGTTTCAGGGTGATGGTTTTTGTATTGGCACCTGCAAATGCTCTAGTGTCACTACATTGATAGGAGTAAGCAACAATTAAAACACACAATTAAGACTTGAAACAAAAGCAGGAAATGTGTAATACTTTTTAATATGTGAAGATACTATTTAAAGACTCAGTGTAACTGAGAAAATCAGGAATTACCGAAGATTAAGTTTGTCACAGGAAAACAGCCTTTTTTTTTTAAAGAAAGTAGCCAGTATTTGTGTTGCCTTTGCCTTACTTCTAAGTGGTGTTTTTGTACAGCGCTTAAAGCATTTCATGATATCATGTTAACTTGGAAATAAAAAGCAAGCATTCATCATGAGGCTTAGCACCATACCGAAATACCCTTGCATGGCTAGTAGTTCTAAAAGTTGGTTCTTCTATGTCATCTCAGTTTTCTTGAGTTTTTCTACATCAGAAACTTTGAATAAGTTTATCAGTGAGGAATTAGAACAGTCAGAATTATGAGAAAGATAAAGAAGTAAGAAGAATGTTCAAACCTGAGTATTAGATTTTGCTAACCTTAACTAGTGGTAAGTTATCCAGCCTTTTGAAGGCCTTATTTTTTTTTTTAATCTTAAAAAAAAAGGAGGCTACTAGACAAGATCATCTAGGCCCTTTCTGGCTTTAGAATAGTGGTAATAAAAGCCTATTGCCAGAAAAGCCTTTGAAAGCACCCTGTAGATATAGTTTATTGCTTTTGTTTTGGAATGTACTATAAAATGTACCTGTATCTGTGTTTCAGTAGCCGACTAATGTTAAATATTGTGTTCAAAGCTAACTGCTTCATTATGAGAAACTCACTGTTGCTAATAAAACAGCAGGGTGGAGTGATTCTTCTCAGGTGAGCAGCCCGGAAAGAGACAACGAAACCTTTAACAGTGGTGACTCTGGACAAGGTGACTCCCGTAGCATGACCCCTGTGGATGTGCCAGTGACAAATCCAGCAGCCACCTTACTGCCAGTACATGTCTACCCCCTGCCTCAGCAGATGCGAGTTGCCTTCTCAGCAGCCAGAACCTCTAATCTCGCCCCTGGAACTTTAGACCAACCTATTGTGTTTGATCTTCTTCTGAACAACTTGGGAGAAACTTTTGATCTTCAGCTTGGTAGATTTAATTGCCCAGTGAATGGCACTTACGTGTTCATTTTTCACATGCTAAAGCTGGCAGTGAATGTGCCACTGTATGTCAACCTTATGAAGAACGAAGAGGTCTTGGTATCTGCCTATGCCAATGACGGTGCTCCAGACCATGAAACTGCTAGCAATCACGCGATTCTTCAGCTCTTCCAGGGAGACCAGATATGGTTACGTTTGCACAGAGGAGCCATTTATGGAAGTAGTTGGAAATATTCTACATTTTCGGGCTACCTTCTTTATCAAGATTGAAAGTCAGTATAGAGTTGACAACAAAAGGATGGTGTTCTAATTAGTGGGATTAAAGGAAAAGTAGTCCTTGACCTTGTTACTAATTGGCTTAGGGAAATGTTTTCATTCCTAGAGGAAGGAGGAGGTCTTTATTTTTGTTTTCCTCCCCAAGGTGAAAAATTTCAAGCCAAATGACAATTAGCACTAATCTGGCACTTTATAAATTGTGATGTAGCTGCGCTAGTCAAGCTGTGAATGTATATTGTTTGCACTTAATCCTTAACTGTATTAATGTTGAGCTTACTAAACTGACTGCCTCAAGTCCAGGCAAGTTATAATGCCTTGTTGTGCCTCAATAAAAAAGTTACATGCACTTTCAGTGTTCTTATTTGATTAAACATTTGAGAGATAAAATGTTTAATTTTCAGTATTCATCACTGATAACTCTTGAATGAAGGGTATTTATGGGTTCATATTATTGTGTGAAAATAAGAGGCCTTTTATATATAACAGTTCCTTTCAGAGTTACTTTCCTCTGATATACATGTCATTCATTAAAAGATTTCATGTTTTCCATCAGCCAAATCACATATTTTCCTTGAAGCTATCTTGCAGTAGGACCTGTGGTATTCTTTAGTTGGCTGTCTTCAAGTACTTAATACATGTATAATAGTACAAGATACAATAGGAGATACATAGATAATATTACCGGTTCAACATCAGTGAGGCTTATGCTTTCTAGGGGCTTCTCAATCTGAGTAGCAAAAGGTTTAGTCATCAAAAAGCATAGCTCAGGCAATGCTATGTTTGAATCCTGAGTTTGCCACTTAGTAACTGATCTTGGGCAAGTTATTTTACCTCTAAGATCTCTTGTATTTCTCTCTCTTTTTTTAAAAGTCCATTTCCCCAAATATAAAGTGGGGATGATGATGGATCAGCCACATAGGGCAGTTGTTTCCAAAGACTTAACACAGTGCCTGGCACGTAAGGGCTTAGTAAATGCTAGGTGCTGTGATTTTTTTTCTCATTCTGAAAACTTTAGTGTTGTTTCCTCTGTGTGCATACTGTCTTATACAGTATAGCAGGCACTGACAGAATTTTGTATCCGTTCTATATGTATACTCTCACATTTCACAATTCAAACTTTATGTTTCTCATTAATAAAAACATTTTATTTCTTAATTACTTTAAAAATACCTTTTTTAAAGGAAAACATTTTGATTGTAATAATCCGGAATATTTTAAGGGTTGGAGAAGTCCATTCTTATTGTGCAGCCAAGATAAGTCATTTGCTGAGGCAGAAAGTTCTTTTTTGATCCTCCTCTCATTCTGAGATGTTAAATAATTTCAGGAAGATGGTATTAGAGCAATATATTATTATAGTTAATATTTTTTAGTTGGATGTGGATTCAGCAATTAAACCCTGCAGACATATTTAATTTTCCACGGTGTTTGTTAGTGTTAGTGATTTCAAGATGGAGGATGTAATGGGATTCACTATTTAACAGAACTTTTTCAATTCACGGTAGAACTTTGTGGGCTAGGGATATTAATATTCCAGTTAAATAAATTAGTTCATGGCTTTTATGTCCAGAACACAAACTAAAAAGTACACAGAAAAGCAGAAATATTATCAAATGATTGAGGAGAAAACTTGATGTTTACAAACTGTTGTTGATCAAGTTCAGTGATGCCTTTCAGTCATTTTTACCCATTACGTTTTGTACTACATTGGGGTCTTTAGCTTAGTTTTTTTTCCTGCACACAATCAGTGTTTATTTAAAATTGTGAGTACCTATATATTTTTTAAAGTAAGTGTCACAAACGAGATTCATTAACTAGGGTATCCCCTAATAATAGTGTTGTTTTAGGAGAGCATTTCAAATGAAACACTGTTATGTGTAAAGACAGTGAGCTGGAAATTAACTGTTCTTAGGCTTATGAGAATGAAAGGACATGATCTTTGATTCTGAGGCAATATAGTAACTTTTTGAAGACAGTTCTGGAAACTTTTACTAAAAATAAGTACAGATACCTTTTACAGAAAAATGTACACGAGCACAGATTTTAGATATATTTACAAGTGATGGAGTGGGCTTCCACAGATATGTACAGCACATTTTCGGACCTCGCATAAAGAACTTCATTTAAAGGGAAGATCTTGTAAATATGACTGAGTGGAAAGGCATTCCATATAATTACTAGGTAGTCCTTGAGTCTGTAAATACTCAGTTATCTTACTGGAGGGGAAGATGGGAAGGTAAAGTAAGTTTTTCTATTTACTAAATTCTGCCTTGAGTTTTTTTGCCTTTCACTCTAAATTGTTTACTCTTTTGTTAAATGAATTCTCCCCCAAGAGTTATGAGCTATTGACTCTTATGTCCTCTAAAATGATTTAGTGCATAGTTGAGGTATTTAAAGCAGGAAATGTATGTTGAGAGGTCTGCTAACTTGTCTCCTGTGCCAATTATCTGTCAGCCATCCCATTTTTTTAACTTTCTCAATTCCATAATAGCTATATTTTTACAGTGCTTTGACACCACGATATGTTTTTAATACTTTAATCCTTTTTGCAAAGTTTTAATTCCTTAGCTTTAATGACTGATGTTCTATTGTGATCCTTGTGATAATTAGGGTGATATTTTATGTATTTTATCAGGTGAAATAATTGTCATTAGACGCTAAGGTTTTCCATATGAATTCCGTTCTGCTACCCTTCCAAACACTTACTTTGATGAAAAAATTTCAATTTGTCTATCTAGTTCCTCTACTTGCTATTAGTCTCAAGGTATTCCTAACCACCACTAAATGATTAGGCCAATAGCTTTATTGTTATTTTTCAGCTTTTGACAACTGAAGTGTTGACAACTGATAAGTACAGCTCACTTGTGACCAGTACAAGATATTGAATGCCAGGTTTTAAAATAGTGTTATTCATTATCAATACTAAGAGGCCGGAAGCTCACTAATTCTGTTTCTCAAGCATTATTCCTTAGTTTATTTTATTTCAAGAGCTGCATACCTGAAAATAGATTAAATGACTAATTTAGTCTTTCCAATATATGAGTTAATTGATTTGTACCTGTCTCTGGGGCTACAAAGATGAATGAAATTTAGATGTTCAGACACATCAAGCATCAGATGTATCAGTTTTACCTACTGAAAGCAAATCTATTCTTACTTCTTTGCTTTCTATTACACCCCTGTTTTTTTCTGTTCTATATCTGGATGGTTAACTATTCAGTAGCTAGACCTCCTTGGACCAGTTCATTAATTTTCTCATCTTTTGCCTCTAATTTTCACTTTCTGGAATTTTTCCTCAATTTTATCTTCCTACCTTTTTATAGTTTTAAATTTTTGCTATGTTTAAAATTTATAAGTACACTTCTATTATCTGAACATTCCTTACATATGTATTCTGTTCTTGTTTTATCATTACTTTTTCTAATTTTAAGGATAAAGTTTTAAAAAAACATTTCTTCCCCCATAGTTTATTTTCTACACTTTTCTGCTTGTGCTAGTGTTTATTTGTGTTGCTATTTTTGTTTATTATCTTGTGATAACTGATTGACTTTTTATATTTAGGAATGGGGCACCGAAAGATGATTGAAAGCTTTGAATATGGAGATGGGGCTTGTTGACTTTTGTGGGGAGAACACCAATGTGGAAGTATGGAAGAGTTTTCTAAAGTGGGACACAAAACCCAGAAGCCATGAAAGATGGACACACTTGACTTGTGTAATTTATTCCCCTAAAACTTCTGTTCAGGGAAAATGATGTCAAAAGACAAATGATCACCTACAGTGAGAGTAAGTCTGTAAAAAAAGATGGCCCCCCAAAAGGTAACAGATGTGAAGAGGCAGTTAATACAAAAAAAATAAAATAAAAATAAGCATGTGTGAAGTTTTAAAGTATATATTTGGGCAAGCGTGTGGAGAAATCGGCGTTCGTACTGAAGGTGGGAATAAATTTGGTACATTTTTTGGAGAGTAAATTAGCAACAACTTTCAAGGTAAACTACATGCTTTTTGACCCAGAATTGTTCTGCTAGGAATTTACAAAGAGCTTTGGAATTATGACAAGGTACATGTACACAGACATTTTGTATAGCATTAGTCATATAGTAAACGAAGAAACAACCGAGATACCTGTCAAGAGGGAATTGGTTAAAGTCAAAATGGAAGGTACAGAACAGAATGTGCAACATTTGGGTAAAAACTTTAAAAACACATGTCTGTGATTACTTGAATCATTTTTTTTCCTGGTAGTATGTATAAGAAATTTGATAGTGCTGGCCTTAAGGAAAGGGAGTTGTGGAAGGGAGGAAGACTTTTGTCTTTCTTTCTGAATCTTACTGTAGAACTTGAAATGTACATATTACTTTTTTGTTAGAAAATCTTTAAGTAGAAAGTAAAGTGGTAGATTGCTATGGTATTTACCCTGCCTTGTCTTTCCTTGGGTAGGGCTTGAGGGCTTGTTTAAATTAAATCTGGGATAATATGTAGAAGAGTGTTACTATAAGAAACCTAAATACCTTTCATCGTTTACTGATACATGCATTTCACCTCATAATTTACAGAGTACTTTTATCTATGTTATCTTATTTGATCCTCACAATGGCCCATGTGAGGTAGGCACTGTTTTTAGGGGATAAGAGAATTGAAACCCTTGGAGACTGACTTTGTAAGACCACTAGTAGAAGTGCTGGAGCCAGACTTGGCTTTATCAAGTCCAAATACAGCATAACACTTTCTACAGTATTTTTTCCTTTTCTTTAGTTCTCAGGTGCTGTTGCCTTCACCATGTTTCCCATTGCTGTTTTGCTCACACACGTTTTTGGTGCACTACTCAGCTTTGCTCAAACTACACACTGCGTGAACTTGACATAGTGAACTCAGTTGAGTCTGTCATAAGTTACAGTTTCTCATAGGTCCTGAAGTTGAGGCAGGATGACTCCCTTTCTCATGTGAAATGTGGAAAGCTGGAGGAAATGCAGAAATGACACTTTGAGGGACAAAACCTGATTTGAAAGTAGATATTTCTTCTTTAGTTCTAGTTAATGCTACTATTTTTAGCCTCTCCCCTGCCCACAACCACCGCCATTTAGTCTCTTGGTGAAGGAAGTTTCTGGCTTCTGTTCAGAAACTTCCTAACCCCTTATTTAGCTTACATTTTACTAATTTCTTTGTTTTTTAAGAAGTTCCTCTTTAACTGAGCAGTCTGTCATATTTTAGTAAATTCTGCTTGAAGGTTTTGGTTATATGTAATGTTTTAAAGGAGATTACTGTTGGCTTCCATTAACAAAATACTAAAGATCTTACCTTTGTAAGATATATGTATATACTCTTTTTTTTTTAAAATCCTCACCCAGGGACATATTTATTGATTTTTAGAGAGAGAGGAATGGGGAAAGAGAAACAAACATCGATCGGTTGCCTCCTGTACATTCCCCTACCTGAGACTGAACTTGCGACCTAGACATATGCCCTGACAAGGGATTGAACCCTCAACCTTTTCGCATATGGGATGATGCTTCAGCCAACTGAACCACTTGGCCAGGGCATATATATAAACTCCTGCATATATTTTAGGTGCTATGATGTAGAGCCCTGCCAATATATATATGCTTTTTGAGTAGAGATACTTAATCACAAACTTTGCAGTGTTTGCTTACAGATTATTTAACATGATTTAATGGACATATTGTTAAACTTGTAGGGATATTTGTGCATTGGGTTTTTGCTCCCATTTTCTCTTTACCATGTGAGCTAGATGAAAGCCTGCTAACATAGATCAGCAGATGAGCTGCTGCCAACAGATGGGGAGCACAGCTGTGATATTCCGTTTAGATGACTAAAATGTTAAATCTCAAAAATGGCTACAGTGGCAGTGCTTGGAGTAAAAAATTACTTTCTGTAATTTGAGATGTAATCATGCCAGTTATTCTCACTCTGTGCTATTATTTCTAGGGTAAGGACATTCACTTCAGTGGTGTCGCCTAATGTATATACACAGATGACTTACAGTTTTCTAACTCTATCCCTTTATTCCTTCTCCTCTGCCATAGCTTCCTATGTGAGTACCAGATGTGGATTTCCAGTTGTCACCAGAAACTTCTAGCTGTATGACCCATAAGTACAATACTTCTAGTTCAATATGTCCACAGGCAAATTCATCTTTCCTCCAAAATCTAATACTCCTTCCATTTTCTCTGGTTAATAACTTCCATTGGCCCTCAAAGCTTGAAATTTTAGTATCATCCTTGACTTCTCTTTGTAACTTATATATCTAATCAGTCACAAGTTCTCGTTTATTCAACCTGTGAAATGTCTCATGTCTTTCTGTCCTTATTCCTCCTGTGAATTTCACACTTTAGACCTCTTATTTCTCTCACATACTTTCATTTATTCATCCAACCAATACTTGTTGATTGCATATTATGTGCCAGGCATAGCGTGAGAGTATGTCTTGCTATGTCACATTCATCAAAGGCTGAATAAGATCTCTCCTGTCTCCTTTTAAATAGAATACAGGGATAATAGTTAATATTGTATCATGAACAATGTGTTTATCTCAGTCTTCACAACAACTCTTGGAAGTAGATGAGGAAACAGACACAGAGAGGTGAGGTACAAGCAAACCATTGTAATACAAGACAATATGCTGGCTCAAATTCTACCTTTAACAAGATGAGGATGTCCGTGAACGTAGGCATCCTTTCATATTATGCAAAGAAATAAGAAGGAACTCAAACAATGGACCAAATATAAGTTAATTATAGTTTAGGGAAAACTACTTTAAAAGACTTGCAAAGAAATCAGAGCAGAATCAGATGCTTATGGGTTCTTTTGCTGTTGTCTTGGACACTGCTAATTTGACTGCGTTGTTTTTTAGTAACTTGTCCTCACTGAATCCAAAGCGTGTGAAGGTTCCATGCGAGCATCAAGATGAGAGCTGAAAATGTCTTTTGCATTTGGTATCTAGGGGGACAGTGTTGATTTTTGCTTGGCAATTTGGGAGGGAGAAATGAGGGCAGAAACCTTGGGATAGCTGATTGAGGCATGAATAGGAGATAAGGAGGTTGAGACAATGAGTGAAGACTATTCTTTGGAATGAAAAGTTAAAAAGACTGAACAATAATCACAAAGCATTACTGAAAATGATTTTTTTAAACTGGGGAAAATGTTTGTACACTGAGGTTGAATCAGTAGAGGAAAAAATTTTACAAATTGTCGACAGTGAGCATGTAATAATACCCGAAATGTAATGAAAAATATGTAGGCGAGAGGAGAGAGATTTATGGAGCAAGGTCCCAGAGGAGATGGGAGAAGATTGGCTTCAGATTGGAGGGAAGGAGATTAATTTGTGTTTGAGTTAAGCCTGATGGCTTTGCTCATCTTTGCAGGGTCTGTGGGAAGGAGTGGAAGATGGTGCTGATCAAAGACGAGGAATAGGATTGTTGAGTTGGAGAAAAGTACATATCTAGTGGTGTCATTTTGTGCAGTGGGTCAAGGGTAGTCATGAGAAGTGAACTTAAAGTTTAATAACCAAGAAAGATGTGTAGTCAGAACTGAATAGACTAAGAAGAACTGCAAAAGTGATTGAATTGGAAAACAATCGTAGGGGGAGAGAGACTGTGAATGAGTGCTGGAAAGATGGACGAATAGGTTCTAACTTGAGCAGCACATATTGGAATTAAGATTTCAGAGGTCAAAGAGTTTTAATTGTCATGAAGTCCGAGAGAGTGGGTTAATAGAGTGGAGATGAAAGGCACTATATGTTTTTTAAGTTCCTAGAGTGCCAAGCAGTTTGTATGTTATCTTGAAATTGATGGGAAATCGTCAAGGAAGAAACATGACAAAGTGTGGAGAATGGATTAAAGAGGGCCAAAACTGGAAGCAGAGACCTAACTATTGCTATGCCTTTCCACCCAACTGAAGGGCGTTGCCCCTCTTGGAGCCTCTGCAGGGGGTTAGCTTTCAGGCAGGCAAGTTTTCTGACACGTATATTCTACTCTCTTGATTGAACCCAGTTAATCGAACCAGTCTATCTTCTCAGATGTATTTTGCCCACACTATGTAATCAGAATTCTCTTTTTTGGTTAATCTCGGGAAAAACTAGCTCCTTAATATTTTTATGCCTTTGTAGTTGTGGGGCCAGATATGGCCACAGTGGGCCTTTCACTACTTTTCTGAGAAGGTCTGGAAATTTTTCGGAAACTCAGGCATGTAGTTAGTGTCTCTGATACCTCTATTTCCAGTTACTTTCTAAATATGTTTTATCGGTTTACCTTTGTCCCTTCTATCAGGTTGTAAGTTCCTTCATAGTAACCTGCATCGAATCCTTGCTGTTACAATGTGGTACCTAAATATTTCAGTCCTCTGGTTCAAAAATATGTTGAACCAACGTTCAGTGAATGAATGAAATGATGTCTCCCACCGATCGTGGGGACACTGTCCTCCAGTGGGCTAGAAGATCTCAGGGTTCCAACAAATTCTGCCCCGGAACACACTCAGTAGTGATGCCCAAACAGTTCTCGGACTAACAAAAAGTGCCAGCTGCCCATCTACGCTCAATTTGGAAGCAGCTGGAAAGAGACACCTAGCCCGTTGGTCTCCCAGGCTGGGGAGCCGAGGGGGCTGCCTTCCATACGCAGCATGGCGGCCGCTCGCCGGGGCGGTGAGAGCAGGTCCGCACATTCGTACCGCGGCACGCCGGCCACCTGGGGGAGCCCGCCCGCGCCTCAGCCCGGGGGAAGAGGCCGCCGTAAAGGAAGCGCCGCTTCCTCTTCTTCTCCCGCCTCCCATCGGCTGTCGTAAAAGGGTGAATGGAGAGCGAGTTGTGGGGGGTGGACAGGGAGGACAGGGGGCGCGGAGTCAGAGTGGCGCAGCAAGTGGCTGCAGGTGGCGACGGTGGCGGGGGGTGGGGAGTGAGGTAGTGCAGGGGTCACGGAGGAGGAGGCTGAGCGGCTATAAAAGAAAACTAAAGCTGCAGTCTGGCCTACTGGTCCGGGGGCTGCGGAGCCCCCACCCGGGGAGATGGACCTCAACCGGATCATCCAAGCGCTGAAGGGCACCATCGACCCGAAGCTGCGGATTGCAGCTGAGAATGAGCTCAACCAGGTGAGGCCCGGGCCTGCGGCGCCCCCCGCCGGCTCTTCGGCTCTGCCCCCTCAGCGCCCCCTTTCTGTGCCCCCACTGGGGGCTCCGACCCCCGCGCTGCGCTCGGCCCGCTCCGCCCCCGCCCCACCCTAGCCCCAGGGTGCAGTGCAGCCGAGCTCCCGGGACCTCTTCTGAACAGCCCTGGCACCTGTTGGCTACCTTTGCATCTTTTCTTGTTTTCTTTCCCCAGTGCGGTTTGTTCAGCCCGCTGGGTCCGCAAAGAGAAGCTTTAGCAACCTTTGCTGGTGCTTCCAGAGTGTGATTTAAGTACGCTGACTTGGGGACGCGGCTGGGAAAATTCACTTAAAATTCAAATCTGAGTTGGGCTTTTCTCCAGACCCAGCCCTTTTTAGGTGTTGCTGTGGGAAACCCTGCGCATTGCCCGGTGCTGTGAGGTTGGCAGGACTTTTTAGACACTGATTGGCAGAGTTTTGTTGGAGAGCTGGGAAGTGCTGCCAGAGAGTGCTCTAGGAAGAGGAGGCGATTTTCATGGTGGTACTGCCGTACACAAGACACGTGCAAAAGACATGGTTGAAGGGATTTCTTAAAAACGCTAAATGTGTAAAACTCTTGTTGTCCATCTATTCTTACAAACCAGTCTTGACCTTGTTTCAGGGTTACCCCGACATTTCGAAATTTTAATGACCCCAAACTCGAGCTTATGTTTCCCCCTAAACCTGTAAGAATGAATCAGACTTCTTACTAAAAAGTAAGAGTTAAGGTCTACTCCCAAGATAGAATGACAGCTGTTTGAGATTGTGGTAATCCTTAAAATATAAAGGAATATTCCTAAATTAGTGGTTTTCAAAGTGCTGTCCAGGATGAACAGCGTCGACATCACCTGGGAATTTGTTGGGAATGCAAATTATAGGGCTTCACTCCAGACTTAAAGAATCAGAAACTCGGGATGGAACCCAGTTTTGTTTTAAATAGCTAGCTAGGTGATTCTGTGCTTTCCTAAAGTGTGAGAACAACTGTCCTAAGTAAATGTTTGTGTAGGAGTTCACTAAGGTTTTCCCTGGTTGGAGTAAAAGCGCAGGTGTGCACTGCGAACCCTTAAATGGGTTGCTGTAATGGGAAATCTGGGTGGAGTTTGGAGTAAGTGTGAATCCAGGATTCTCAAGAGATAAAAGGTAGAGCGAAAACGCTGACTCTGTAGGGAACGTTGAGTAGAAATGTAGCCCAAAGGGAATGTATTTCTTCTCAAGAAGAAAAGGGCTCTCTCTCAGAATAGGGGGAAGTTCAAGTCAGCACTTGTCCCAGGCTTTACAAAATGCTATATGTTGGTAGGCTAGAAACATAGTAATCCAGGGGTTGGTTAGGAGGAGCAAAGGAAGAGCTGATCTTGCAATCTACTAGTGTGAACAGAAGAGTTGGCCTGTTTGTGACCCCCTTCTCCTTTACAGTGAGGCCAGAGGTTACTTTGATAGTGTTCATAGGGATCATATCTTTGACATCATGACGTACTTCTCTGCTTCTCTTAGCATACCTTTGCTTTGTTCCTGACTCCTAGTACGTAAGTGCAGTTGCTTTTATAGAAGTGGAAAAGGTGTATGGGAGATTCTGTAGAACTAGAAGTGATATTTAGAACCCAGTTGGTGTTTCATTCCAAATTCATTCCATTCTCAATCTACCCTGCCTCGTGTTCACCCAGGTCATCACAGACCACAATTTCCTCTGGTAACTAAAAGCTTATTGCTATGCCACTCCTAGCATTTATATTTTGCATAATGCTTTGGATTGTAATATGCCCTAATTATTTTCTTGAATTGTCTGTAAGTAGAAGGCTAAATTATGTCACATAACCTTACAGTGAAACATGGTTTTTGATGTTGGGTTTTGTGTGCTTATCCTTTACCATCCTGCTTTGTTGGATAAACAGGTGTCTAATTCACCAAGTGATTAGGGACAAGTTCATTTAGTTTAGTCTGGGTTGCCCCCTCAGCAGATATGCTCTGTGTAGGAAATAGGGCATCTTCTACAGAGTACTGATTGGATTGTCAGTTGTCATTTAGAAGAGGAAAGCAACTTCAAAATGTAATAGCCTCTATTCCACAGGATAAATTCTTGTTTGGAACGGTATTTTTCTGTGGCTAATGTATTTCTGTTGCTAGTGACTGGTTTCTTGATTGCTACTTGTGATATTGTTTGTGTGGGAAAATGCCTTTTCATTTTTGTCTTGGAATATTAAGTATGTTTCCTGTACACATTCTTCACCATCTCTAGGCTCAGAAGCCCCCATAGCAGCACATAGAGATGTAGGAAGGGGTAGATGTCTTGCTCCAGAACTCACCCAGAAGAGTACCTTCCTATAATAAATAATTCTCCACATGGCCTCAACAAGGAAATAAAATATGTGTTTTTATTGCCAAGCTTTTATTTGTTGCTTTTTCATGCATCTATGGTACCATTTTTATTGCCCTTTAAGGAGTTTGCTCATATGAATAACATATTTATTGAGTTATATTATAGGTACTAGTTCAAGACTCTGCTCTCATAGTGCTTGCATCCTAGTGGGGAATACAGACAAGTAAATAATATAATTTCAGGTCATAAGTATCATATTGAGAGTAAAGCCCTAGAATGTGCTGGGTTATATAAATAGGGTGGTCATTCTCTGAAGAATGACATTAAGCTGGGATCTAGATGTTGTTAAAGTGAACCAGGTGAAGAACTGGGAGGGGAAGGGCAAGTTCTTTAGAAGCCCTCAACTTGGCATGCTGGAGGACTAGAAAAGTTAAGGTGTGGGGACAGTGAGGCAGAGAAAGGCAAAACATAGCTTCTTTGCCTTAAATGAGTTCTCATGAAATGCAGTATTTAGCTAAGCAAGTAAACTCTTTTATTATCAGCAAACTTCAAAATGTCTTTTTTTCCCCTTAGACATGTGAAGCCCAAGGTGGAAAAAGAAATTGGATAAATATTTTTGAGGAAAGTAGTATGAAAGTACATATTAATTTACCACTGAATGTTTTAGCTGGCCAAATTAACATAGATTGAATCAAGGCTAGAAGGAAAAGACAAAAATTGCAGAAGTTCTTTGAAATGCAAGCAGTTGCGAAAAGAGGAGTTTCAAAATGCGTAAAATGGCAGCAGTGTTGAAAGGAAAGTAAACTCCACAGTAACTATTTTCAAATAAGTAGCATTAATCTAAGTATAAAGATTATTTTGTACCTATGTGTAGATTTTTAAAATAAATACTAAACTATATAGATTACAGCTAAGCTATATAGATATTTGATTTACTATAAGATCTTCCAGTATCTCAAAAGTTATAGATGTGAGTTATTTTATAATGTAAATGTAGAAGGTATAGAAGAGTGGGTTAATCTGTATTAATTTTGACTGCTGTAAACTGCGGTTAAAAGAAATCTGTTTTCTTTAAAACTACTTTAAAATTCTTGTGGTTTCAATTACAGATAAAACAGGATTTACTTCATATACAACAGATTTAAGATTCTGAAGTTTATACAGGAGGAAAGAAAGAACAATTATAAGATAATTTAAAATTTCACTGAAGAATATAGGAAAGCATAATATTCTTAGATGGAAATGATCATTATTTAAAAGATACCAGTTTTCTCCAAATTTTTTATTAAAACATTTATCTTAATAAATGCTATTGTAAATAAATGGATAGACTCCTGGGAGAAGGTAAGGTGAACAGACTGTCTGCATCATTTGTCTGGCTTTAGCCTTACTGAGGATTTATGAGTCTTTTCTGGGAATGTCAGTGGGGAAGGCCAAGTACAAGCTCTGGGAATGTGGCAGGGTTGTAATATGGTCTAGGTACCAGACATCCGGTGGGAATATGGTCAGAAGGAATGGAGTTGCTTCGTATTTTTTTGTGCTTCTAAAGTCACCCTGGCCAAACTCAGCAGTAAGTCAAAGTAGAACTTGTCTGTGGGGTGAAATGGCCCAAGTAGCAGGCACTTCATCAGCACAGGCTCCCTGTTGGGGGCATTGTTAAGTTTAAAAGATGCTCCCGCACCAGAGGGTGGCTGCTGATGCTGGTGGTAACTCTCTGAGGCATAGTGTTTAATCCCTGTCCAGGGCCCAGGCACAGCTGTCTGATGTTATCTTGTCCATTTTTCGGTGTTGGAGCTTCTGTTTTCCGTAGCGACTGTTTTTCTGTTTTCAGTTCATCAGAAATACCATAACAAAATTGAAGCACAAATAAGTTGGGAAGAAACACTCGCAGTTTATAGGTAAAATAAAAGGTTGAGATTGTAAATTCATACACAGCTCTTAGAATTTATTAAGATTAAATCAGATATTCCATTTACAGATGGATAAAGAGAATAAGGGATTTGTAGAAAAGCAAATAGCCAACAAACAGGAAAAATTCAACATAGAGGAAATGTAATTTAAAATATGAATAAGGTTTTAAAATTTTCGAAGGAATGATAATCCCTATATTGGATAGATGAACACACTCACATACTTTTGTTGTACTGTAAATTGCCCCATCCTTTCTGGAGAGCATTTTGACCATATGTGTGAAAAACAAACAATCAAAAATGTTCATACTCTTTTATTCATCAGTTTAGTCTAAGTAAATATTTTTTGACTTGAAGTATTTTAGTAATCTTTATTTTGGAGAGTTTCTCTCACTTTAAAAGTTTTATTTGCAGAAGTGTATCTGGTAATAGGTGCTAATAGTTATTCATTTATATTGCCCTGTTTTATAAAATATTTCCTTGTAATTTCAGTCCTACAAGATTATCAATTTTGCCCCCAGTTTACTTCGGATTATAGTCTCTGACCATGTGGAATTCCCAGTGCGCCAGGCAGGTGGGTTGTTCTTTTTATCCTTTATAAATTTATTTATGGTGAAAGTAAAACTAGGGTTTTATTTTAATTCTAAATACCCGTAATTTCTTGAAAAAATAGGAAATGCACAAGAAGTATTTCTAATGGCTTATGAAATACCAGTGTCTGCCCTGGCCAGGTGGCCCCACTGGGTGGAACATCGCCCTGTACCCCAGAAGGTTGCTGGTTCACTCCTGGCTGGTTGGTATGGGAGGCAACCCATTGATGTTACCTCTTTATATGGCATATGAACATTACAAAAACACAGAATTTATAATTAGATTGCCCTAATGCCACCCCCAAAGATAGCCGCCATCAACTTTGGTGCATGGTTCTCCGGTTCTTTTATTTTTGCTGTAGATATGCTGACTTTAAAAAGAAACAAAAATCTGTTTATATTATATATGCTACTTTATAATTTCCTTTTTCTTATTTAACCATGTACTTTTGCGGGAATTCATCCATATTAGTGCATATGCATATACTCTATTCTTTATAACAATTGTTCTGTATTCCTTTGTACAGAACTACCATGGTTTATTTAAATAATTTGATATGAATGGGCATTTCCTCCATTGTCCCTTTTCATTGTTGTTGTTATAGAGGCAATGCTAAAATGGGGAGCATCCTTGCACATAGTATCTCTGGATGCTTGTGAGAATATTTTTATAGAATAAATTATGAGATGGAAATGTTAGGTCAGTGGACACTAATGATGTTAACATTTAGAATTTTGAATCTTATCACCAAGTTGCTTTTGCTTGTGTTTTCTATCAACAGTGCATTAGAATGCTAGTTTACCCATATGATCAAAAAACCATTATCATCCATATAGAACTAGTCTTGAAATTAAAAAGCAACCTTCAGATAACAAAGATACACACATGGTAAAATCATGGACTTACTTATAATTCAGTTATTAAATGGTGTTAATTTTATAACTAAAATACTTTTTTATTATGGCACACAATACAAGATGGCACCATATAAGATGGGGCACTGGAAGATTTATAATGGTAAGATTTTCTATTTTTGCCAGCTGTCCTGTTTAACATTGAAGAGATTAGCCTTTTATGCTCTGTAAAGCTGAATTGAAGTCATCTTTTTGATATTGCTACATTAGCATTTTTTTTCCCTCTAACTTAGCTGCCATTTACTTGAAGAACATGGTGACACAGTACTGGCCAGACCGAGAACCTCCCTTGGGAGAAGCAGTATTTCCATTCAACATTCATGAAAATGATCGCCAGCAAATACGTGATAACATTGTGGAAGGAATAATTCGGTCTCCAGATTTAGTGAGGTACATTATGCTATATTTATATGATTAGTAGTGGAAAACACAAAATTTTGTGTATGGACAGGGGGGAGGTTGGATTTAATCATCAGCCTCAAATTTGGTTTTCTGAAAGGGATAAGCTATTGAAGATGGGCACTCAAAGAATGTTGTGTTACTTATTTATCTTAGCGTTTGTAATCCTTTGCAATAGTTTGGGAAAGATTTAGTTGCTTTAAGTTGCCACAACAAAGAGTTAAGGCAAAAATTGTACTTGACTAAAATTGTTGTGTAAATCCTCACTATCTAAATAACTTATGTTCTTAGTTATGATCTCTTGACTTTTTCCTGTCTGTTTTTCTTTTTCCTAACACAGGGAAGTTAATTTTAAGAAGTTTTTAACCTACCGCTTCTCCTAACACTTGAGCTATCTTTTCATTCATTTTTGTGAACTGCGTATCTTTTCCTTTAGAGCAGACCGGGTGGAGTAGGTATAAGCCAGGAGAATTGCCCGTGGTTTTTCACGTTTGCCTTAGGCGCTGTCCAAGAGAACTTTGCGCAGTGATGGAAATCTTCTTTACCTACCATTTAGCCATGTGGCATACTTGGCATGGAGTGCTCGAAATGTGGCTAGTGTAACTGAGGAGCTGAATTTTTAACTTAGTTTTGATAAATTTGAAGTGTGCCCAGGTAGCTAATGGCCACCCCTGTCTCTTGGATGGCACAGCCGTGGAGTCATGCAAATTTTGCGATGTTAAGAGAGGAGGAACAGACTCTTCAACATGAGCTAGTAATTAGATTCATTTTAAAAATGGAGGAGGGAAATATATGAAACAGAGGTAGAGGAATGAAATTGTTTAATGTCAAGAGATTAGATACAACTTTTTCCCTTGAGTATCTATTGAACATTATGACATAAGCAGGAGAAAGGGAAGAAAGTGTGAGGGAAACAGTGACGGAGAAGAATCGAACTCTTCTTTGTACAGTTATTTTGTCTGTTAAGAGGAGAAATAGGTTTACTGATTAAAGAAAATTGCTGTTGTTCTCATTGGTTGCGCAAATGCCAACCTGGGCAGTGGCTCCTCCATGGTACCATGTTATGTCCATTTCTTGTCAAAATCTTTACATTTTCAAATATCTCTGAATCTTGCAGTGCTTCTATATGTTAATGTATGAAAGGTTCATAGCCATACTTTGCTTGGCTAGAATGAGAAAGTGTTGGGAGGGTCAACCCGATGAGGAGATTTTAAAATCCAGAAAGTTTCAGTTTTATTGAATACAGAATTGATGTGTTGGTTATTTAGGAACAGCAGCTGGTAACCCAAGGGGAGACCTTTATCTTTATAATGAGAGCGTTCCTTGTGCCTTTGCTTCTTTTCTGTCTTGAAACCTTAGCTGTAATCACTTTTGAAGAAATATTCTTAAAGTTTATTTAAGGGTATTGCAAAGAAAAAGTTCAAATAGATCTAGAAACATAAGGGAAAGGCATTATTTTGTGTGTTTCATTTCAGTGAATTAAAGTTATTGGCTGTTAACACACACTTTTTTTTTTTAAACTGTGGAACCCTAATTTAACCAGGCCCACTTTCTAACCATTTGCAAATGACCATGTGAGGACATATTGGTAGTTTAGAGAAGAGAAAGTTTTTTCCTCATTTTCTTTTTAATACCAATTATGGTTGGGATCCTGTTGAGGAAATGATTACTGACCTAAGTGTTATGACCTCACATCTTTTATTGTTTGACTTTGTGGTTTTATTAAAAGGATCCCTCTTTTTCTCTTTTATGTTTTTTCTGTGGCTTTTTTGCCTTTATATCTTTGGAAATAGCTCGTAGATTTTCTCTTTAGAAATTGCCAGCCTGTTTCTTATACTCAAAGTACAAAATGTAGTATTTCAGCAAGCTTTGATAGGTGCAGCATACTGTGTTGACCGTTAACTGAAAATGGGTGCTTTGAGGTTTTGGCTCATAGACATGCTTCCCCCCATTCTGTAGGCCTCTGTTTTACTTACCATTTTACACTTTTAGGTTAAGTTTGCCCACTTGAAATGTATAATACTTTATTTGCTTTGTTTTCCTCCTAGGCTATGATAGCCAAAACACAAAATATAACAAACTGGGAAATTTTGCGGTGCTAAATTAATAGGTTGTTTTTTTTTTCGAAAAATTTTAATGGACTTAGTTTCAACCCAGTTTTGACAATCAAAACTGTGTTTAGAATAAAACTGTTTGACAGGTTTTATTTATTTGTTTTAAGAAATGACCTGTTCTCTTTATTTACAGTAAGTTGAGCTGCTGAGGAGTTTTTTCTTGATAGTACTGGTTTTTGTCCTCCCATCCCAGATATATAACTATATAATATAGGTAAATAGAAGTTAGAGGGTTTTTTTGTAAAACATTAGAGGTCTTTGAAACCCGATATGTATTAACTACTTAGATTTTGGACTTTCTTCCCCCACCTTATAGAGTCCAGTTAACAATGTGTCTCCGTGCCATCATTAAGTATGATTTCCCTGGTCACTGGCCAGCAGTAGTCGACAAGATAAACTATTACCTGCAATCCCAGAGCAGTGGAAGCTGGCTTGGCAGTTTGTTATGTCTGTATCAACTGGTGAAGACCTATGAGTAAGTTGATTTCTATTGGGTGAATATGCCAGCGTTGTGTTGTTTAGAAAGAACTAAATTGCATAGAGGGTTCTGCTGTGCATGTTCTGCAGAATCAGGTTAATTTGGCAGGTGGTGGGTTAAGCACAGTTAAACACATTTATTTATTACAGTTGTTTGAAGAACTTTTAATCTGCCAATGTACATTGCTAGTCTTTGAGGCAGTGACATGATAATGCAGTGCTTTTCAAAAATTTTTGTTAATTTCAGAGGATCATTTATTAAGAGCTTTCCTTGGAAACCCTGATATAGAGGTACCTTAGCATTTGTCTTCAAGTGAGCACCTTAAGTACACAAAATATCAATATTTAACTTTTTGGATGCAAAATAGAAAATACTAAAGTTTCTATGCTAGTGACCTTCTTTTCCAGAAAAATTGCCTGGGCGGTGGGAGATGAGTGTCACACTTAATAGCATTACTTTCAGGTTTCTAAGAGTATTGCTACTTATGCATGAAATGTCCTGTAGCTCTTCCTTTTCCAAACTAGTTAGTTCATTCTCTGTAGAATTTTTAGAAGATATTTTAGATTTGTATCAATCGAAGTGACCAAAAAGCATGTAAGTTTCTAAGCTATTTTGATTTCTCAATTTAAGATAGTATAAGAAGAAATGTCTTTACCCACATTATTTGTTATATGATAAGAACGTCTATTTAAACAGACATATCGAATTGTGGTATGATGAAAATTAATTTAAGTAGTAGAAAAATTTGTTTAGGAAAGTTGCAAAATAGTCTTGGATATTTAAAAACTAGTCTAATTCTTTCTGGAAAAATTTTTAGTTTCTGCCTAAAACAGGGATGTGTTCCGTTAAAGTTCTCCCAAGTTTAATAATCCAAACTGAAACTGCAAGCCAAAGCTTGGAATGTTTTTGTTTTGTTAGCTTTATATAGTTTTAAAAATACATATTTTTGTTCATTATTTATAGTTCTTTTGTAGGGGGAAACTATTTTTCTTTCTTTTGTCTTTGCTCATGTAGGTATAAGAAAGCAGAGGAAAGAGAACCTCTTATAGCTGCAATGCAAATATTTCTGCCTCGTATTCAACAACAAATCATGCAGCTCCTTCCCGATTCCTCACATTATTCTGTTTTACTACAGAAACAGATTCTGAAAATCTTTTATGCACTCGTTCAGGTAAGTTTCTATTGTAGAAGACAAATATGGCGCCTTGCTTTTCTGCTTGACATATGGAAAGTGCTCAATAAGTGTCAGTTATTGCTAAAAATGATCTATTCTCACATTTAGTTCTTTAGAAAAAAATCCTTATGAGAGAACAGGCTCACAGAGATGAACTTGATAGTCCAAAGTTATCCAAGCGGCAGAGCTGAGGTTCAGTGTTCGTATGCCTTTTACTCCAGTGTCTGAAGTGCTGGGTATGGAAAAGCCTGCTTACTTGACTAGCCTGTCCATAGCTTTCTGCATGCAGATTAGTTATGATTATAGAAGAAGAGGAAGGAAGAGACTTCCTCTTTATTGGGAAATCTTCCTAAAGGTAGTTTCTTTGCATTTTACCTAATTTAAAGCTAACAAAGAAGATTTAGTGCCTCCTTTACCTTCATTTAAAATACTTCCTTTTTCTTACCTAAAAGATATAAAAACTATTAATATAGGAATCTAAAAAATAATTAGAAGAAAATGGAGATGATGTAGTGTTTTAAATATAAAAATATTTAAAATTTAATCCTTGAAAGTCTTGGGTAAATTATTTAGATCTGGTTGGAGGAAGAATGATTATTGTCAGTCTAAATTGTTTGATGATGAATGAATTAAACCTCTCTTACACGCTTTTGAGTTACATTAGTCATAGCAAGAGAGTAGTTTTGTCGGGCTAGAGAGCCAACATAGTTTGCTTTTGTTCTTGGCTTCATATATGACTTATGTATTTTTGTACTGTTGCAGTTTTTCACTTCACTAAAGATTTATATTTTTAATCTTTTAAACTTTTTTAATAGAGTCAGTTCGAGGCAGATTTTGTTTTCAGCCCAGCCTTCTTTAGGGAGAGAGGGAAGGGGGAAGAAGGCAAATCTGTGAAGAGAGAAGAAACTTGGATACTAGGAAAATACATTCTCCATCCTCTTTTTTTCTTTTTTAAAGTAATAGGGAAGGAGGATGCGTGGTGCCTTTGCTTTCTCATTACAGTGCAGTTCAGAAAATTTCCCCAGGAGAATCACTGTACTCTGAGGCAAACACTTTTCATTCAGTGAGATGTTTTGTCATTAGATACAATAATATCCCATTTATTCAGAGGTCGGAGTTCCCTGTCTCAATGGGAGAAGTATAACCAGGAATAGGGAAGTAAGACAGAGCCTGATGAAATAATTTTCCTCAAGCCTCCACCTCTATTTGAGCTATAAGGGCAAATTCTAAAATGTTTATTTTCTCAACATATACATGCTAAAAACCTAAAAAAACCAATGAAAAATCTCAACATTTTAAACCACTTTTGTAATCTATTATATACTACTAAAGAAATATGGTCCCACTGGGTATCTTGGCAGCAAGGATTTAGAAGGCTTGAAGAGGGATAATTACAGTGATAATGTAATATTCATGCTTTGATAAGTATGATACAATTCAATTGACTTTGTTCAAGCATTTATTAAATACTGTGCACAGAGCATTTGGGTATTTCATACATACTTCAGAACTCAGTTTGTCCAAAAGTGAATTCATTGTACCCTCAGCCTTCTCCTCTTCTGTTCCCTTCCTCGAACCCAAACTCCCCACTGCACTTAGAATACTGAGTGTGAACTTAATATAGTCTATAAAACCCTTCATCTCTCCACTTTACCTTTTACCATTCTTACCTTCGTGCTTTCCACTCTAGCCATACTGAAATTCTTTTAGCTTTGTGGATAGACCATGCCCTCTCTTACTTCTGAGCCTTTAAATTACTGTATTTCTACCTGGAGCACTCTTCTTCCCCTTTATATTGTGGCGGAAAGAGCACAAGCTCTTTCTTCAGGTTTTAGCTCACATATCCTTCTTCCAGAAAGTTGTTCCTGATACTACCAGGCTGGATTAGTGGTCCTCTTGAGTATTGCTCTTATCTGTCCACTGTACCGCAGCATAGTGTAATTCCTTGTTTATACAT
This sequence comes from Mormoops blainvillei, assembly GCA_004026545.1. Taxonomy (NCBI): domain Eukaryota; kingdom Metazoa; phylum Chordata; class Mammalia; order Chiroptera; family Mormoopidae; genus Mormoops; species Mormoops blainvillei. The sequence continues at coordinate 187,042 of PVJD01001453.1, read as the reverse complement.
GTTTTCTTCCGCAACTAGAGTGTGAGGACAGAGACTGTGTCTCTTACGTATCATTATGTCCTTAGCATGTAACAGGTTTTGGAATGCGTGGACGCAGAGACAATATTACCTCATCTCCCTTCACTCACAGTGTAGCAAGGGGAGCCCAGAGTAATAGAGTGGCTATGGTATTATGTCACAATGTAGAGGACAGTAGTTGAAAAAAATGTTTCATGAGGTAAAGATTTTCATTAAAGTGGTTAAAATGAGTTCTCACCACAGAATAGGTGACTATGTGAGGTGATAGAAGTGTTAATTAATCTTATCATGGTAATCACTTCTTACTATATACATGTATCAGATCATCACCTTATTTATGTGCCTTAAATAGATACACACAATGTTATATGTCAGTTATATCTTAATAGAGTTGAAATGAAAAAGTGGTTGAAATGAAAAGTTTGACAAAGGGGTAAATGGTAAAAATTACTTATCTGGAATCTCTTGCTGAATAAATGAGACCTTACTGTATTAAAAATATTTTGTTTTCATTTAAAAAAGTAGCTCAGAGAAACAATTCATGGCATGTATACTTCCAGATTAAAAAAATTTAATTTACATTTCTATGCCAATAAGTTTATTTTGAATTAAATTAAATTTTAGGTTGAACCATATGAAATTACTATTTTCACGGTCAAATGTTAGCCATTTCATGTATTTCAAACTCCCAATATAGATGAAATGGCTGATTTTTTTTTTTTTTGAGTGGAGGAATTATTGCCTGATGACGATGCTCTTTTGTTTCAGTATGCATTGCCTCTTCAGCTGGTGAATAACCAAACCATGACAGTGTGGATGGAGATCTTTCGAACTATTATTGACAGGACAGTTCCTCCGGTAAGAACGAGCTTCTGTTCCTAAGAAAAATTGGGGACATTTTGGTTTGGGATATTTGTGGTAGACTGATTTATGATCCTAGCCTATTTGGAAAACAGAAATATTATTGTAGTAAAAATAATTACTAATACATACTCAGTTTGAGAACATTCAGTTAAGCAAAACTAATAAAATAACTATTTAATTCCTACTAAAACGGTAAAAAAAAGTTTTTGAAAATTGGTATTTATTCCTCTAGCCTTTTTTCTTTGTGTCTATGTGTAACCATATTTTACTTATAAAACTAGTATATGTAGGTACTGTTTTGAAATTTATTTTTCACTTAAAATCTTTTATAAGTATTTTTTATGATTATGAATGTTTTTATACTGTCATTTTTGTTGAATGCTTCATTTGCTGGATGTTTAGGTGGTTTTAGTTTTTTAGTGTTTTAACTATAAGGATGTAGTTAAATTTTTATATACATACATGATTATTTTCTTTGGATAGATTCCTCCTAGAAGTGTTCAGAACTTTGACAGATCTTGCAAAGTACTCTCCGGAAACATTGTGCTGGCTTATACCTAAATAAGCAGTGACTAAGAACATCTTTTACATACAATTCTAAGTTTGTCAGTTTGACAGGTGAAAGGTGGTGCCTCATTTTTATCAGCAATAATAATGACACTATAATTATCAAATGAACTGAAATAACTAATTAAATTAAAATATGTCAAATATTTTAAGATTTAAGCTTCTCTTTAAATATGCAGTATTTTTTCTCTTATTCATATCTTGGGACAGATTATATTTAAGTTTAACTTATATACCTAAATGCACAGAACTTTTGCATTTTTACGAATATGCACTCATGTTACTATCACCCAAATAAAGATATAGGACCTTTTAGTTATCCCAGAGTTTCCTCGAGTGACATGGTATTTTGTATTTGTTTTCTACTTATTTGGGTCTTTTGAAAATAGGACATAGATGTGAACAACAGCATTGGTTAGTTGAAATTTACTTTGCTTCTTTAACTCCTAGCTAGCAATGTATAAGAAGGAATTTGCATCTGTACAGCAATCTAAACTCAGAATTAATACTACTTAATCTCCAGCAAGGTTTATTCTGCCTGTGTCAGTCACGTAAATCCTTTATTATGCAGAAATTTAATCTGGTTGTTTTTGTCCTCCTAGGAGACTCTGCAAATTGATGAGGATGATAGACCGGAACTAGTCTGGTGGAAGTGTAAGAAGTGGGCGCTGCATATTGTAGCCCGTCTTTTTGAACGGTAATTCTGTTTATTAGATTTACGATCTTATGGTCAGTGTTTCAGTATTGGGAAAAACTGGATAGGTCTCTTCATTGTCCACAGTATATGGTTATTTACCTTTAGTGCCATAGAGGGCAGAAAGTCAACCTCTGTATTAGAGTAGGCTTAATTGTGATCATTGACTTTGAGATCATAAAGAGGTGCTAGGTTTTCTCTGAATTTTTCTATTTTTCCATTAAAAAGAATGGAGAAATGACATTGTTAAGCTTATTGCAAATAACCAGGAATTGTACAAGAAGGTGCTTGGACATTCAGCTCCATAGGAAACTTAGTCAAGTTTAATTATACAAGCCCTTATTGAAAAATATATGTTGGATATATTTTTATTTGTAATATTTGCCCCTTAGGAGACCTTTGTTAATTGAGTAGGTAGAAGTTTCTGTCTGAAATTTTAAGTATGACCCAGAGTCAAAGTTCAGTTCATCATGATTTTATTTTGGGGACTGTGAAAGTAGGGAAAGTGCTAGTTTTCTGCCCCAATAGAATACATCTTTCAACAAGTGACTGTATTTAAGCTAGTGAACATGATTGTTTTTGAAATGTATGGTATTTAAACCCTTTCTCTTTGTATTTTAAGATATGGAAGCCCAGGAAATGTCACAAAAGAGTATTTTGAATTTTCTGAATTCTTTTTGAAAACCTATGCGGTGGGAATTCAGCAGGTAATAAGCTTATTCTTTTTAAATAGAAGAACAGATACTATTGATAGTACTTAAGTCATTTCTGTCCATTTAGTTAACAAACATATTGGTACACTACGTATTTACAGGGGATGAACGGGCAGTTCTGGGATTTTAATACAGTCCAATTAGTTTTAGAACCAAGTCGCCTAGGGCGGCTACCACAAGAAGTGTCCTTCCAGATGTCTAGATGCTACATTCAAACCTTTTAAGTTTGTTCATGCTGGTAAAACAGTCACCATTATTCAATTGGATTCTTCTGTTAACTCTCTGACCTCTTAGGAGTTTCTTACCTTCTGTTTCTTTGAGGCTCACCTCTGTGTTCCAGGTGTTTTTTTAATATGAGTTCATGGAATATGAATTGGTCTATTTCAAGAGGAGCTGAGCTCAGAAGTTAAGACTTTCAGCTGAGAACTTATTCATATTTTATGGAAGTTTGGAAGCCATTTTTTACAGTAAAAATTAGGAGTTCTTGAGGATTATATTTAAAAACTATGAAGGACAAGTGGACATGAAGATTAGTTGATCTATATTGCCACTTGAATCATGATATTTTTGTTTGTATATGAACAAATAAAATTTAATGACTGTTGAACCCTGCCTGTGTCAGGACCATATTGAAGAAGCAATGATTGCTCAGATGTAGTAAAAGTCTTTAATGATATAGAGGGCGTTTCTAGATTTTTGTAAATTTATGCATATTAGTCTTCTTTATTGTAAATGATATAAAGTTATTATTTAAACCTGTCATCTGCGATGGTATACTTCCTTTTATAGATTATCATTTTGTCTGGTATCATTTTATGGTTTATCATTCCTTTTAAAAGAATTGATTTTATTGATTATGCTATTACAGTTTTCCCAATTTTTTCTCCTCTTTATCCCCCTCTGCCTTGTATTCCCCCAACCTCCTGTGTTCTCCCCTCATCAGTTCATGTCCATGGGTCATACTTACAAGTTCTTTGGCTTCTCCATTTCCTATACTATTCTTAACCTCCCCCTGTCTATTTTGTACCTTCCAGTTATGCTTCTTATTCCCTGTACCTTTCCCCACATTCTTCCCCTCCCTCTCCTCGTTGATAACCCTCCACGTGATCTTCATTTCTTTGATTCTGTTCCTGTTCTAGTTGTTTGCTTAGTTTTTGTTGTTTTTTAGGTTCAGTTGTTGATATCGTTTTGAGTTTATTGTCATTTTACTGTTCATAGTTTTTGATTTTCTTCTTTCCTTAGATAAGTCCCTTTAGCATTTCATATAATAAGGGCTTGGTGATGATGAAATCCTTCAACTTTACCTTATCTGGGAAGCACTTTATCTGCCCTTCCATTCTAAATGATAGCTTTGCTGGGTAGAGTATTCTTGTGATGTAGGTCCTTGGCTTTCATGATTTGGAATACTTCTTTCAAGCCCCTTCTTGCTTGTAAGGTTTCTTTTGAGAAATCAGCTGACAGTCTTATGGGCATTCCTTTGTAGATAGCTGTCTCCTTTTATCTTGCTGCTTTTAAGATTCTTTCCTTATCTGTGACCTTGGGTAACTTATGACGTGTCTTGGTATGTTTCTTCTTGGATCCAATTTCTTTGTGACTCTTAATTTCCTGGACTTCCTGGGAGTCTATTTCCTTTGCCAGATTGGGGAAATTTTCCTTCATTATTTGTTCAAATAATTTTCAGTTTCTTGCTCTTCCTCTTCTCCTTCTGACACCCCTATGATTTGGATGTTGGAATGTTTAAAGTTGTCCTAGAGGTTCCTCAACCTCTACTCACTTTCTTGAATTCTTGTTTCTTCATTCTGTTCCAGTTGGGTGGTTATTTCTTCCTTTTATTCCAAATCATTGATCTGAGTCTCGGTTTCTTTCCCTTCACGGTTGGTTCCCTGTATGTTTTCCTTTATTTCACTTTGCATAGCCTCTGTTTCTTCCTTCATTTTGCAACTGAACTCAATCATTTCTGTGAACATCCTGATTACCAGTGTTTTGAACTCTGTATCTGATAGGTTGTCTATCTCTTTATCACTTAGTTCTTTTCCTGGAGTTTTGATCTGTTCTTTCATTTGGGCCATATTTCTTTGTCTGGGTGCACCTGTTATGTTGTAGGGGGTGGAGTCTTAGGTATTCACCAGTGTGGGGTAACCTTCTTCGCTGCTTTGTGGTACTGTCTGTGGGGGAGGGGTCAGAGAGGGAGCAATGCCACTTGCTCAGCTCTTGCTCCACTTTCTGTCACTTCCCTTGCTTCCCACAAATGGATTATGCCCTTTCAGGTGCTGATTCCTAGGTGGGTGGGTTTGTGTATGTTCTAGGACCCCGTGGGTCTCTCCAACAAACTTTCCTGTGAGAGTGGGAGTTTCTCCTGTCACAGCAACCTCCATAGGTTTTTATAGCCAGAGGTTTTGAGTGTTTAGTTTCCTGCACTGAAACCCTGGGTTTCATGGTCTGTCTTGCTCACCAGTTCCTTCCGGCTTATTGGCACGTGAATGTGGGACTACCCTGTCAGCCAGCCCGTACCTCACCAGCGAGGTCCGCCACCGGCACCTTGCCCAGTGTCCTCTCAGCCCTGGCTACCTATCCCCGCCCCTCCTACCAGTCTGGGTGAATGTTTCTTCTTTAACTCCTTGGTTGTTGGTCTTCCATGCAGTTTGATTTTCTGACAGTTCTGGTTGTTTTTTGTTTTTAAATTGGTTGTTATCATTCTTTCATTTGTGGGAGAAAGCAAAGTGTTCTTCCTATGCCTCCATCTTGGCCGGAACATAGAATTACCATTTCTGAAAAGTACCTTGCAACAGTTCAGGAAAGCTATGGCTATAATTTTCTCACAGATTATTTTGTTGCCCCTTGAAATAGTCTATGGGGAAAATTAGTGAACAATGAATAAAATGATCTGTTCAGCAATTCACTATGAATACTGGCATACTCAGCTGGTCAGCTTTGTCTTCTGCTCTTTCCACTGCTATAAACCCATTAGGATTCTTAAAGTTGATACCCTCTTAAAGTGTGTTCAGTAGAGTTTTTTCAGTCTCACATAAACATGTGTGTATATAGACACACATACATTTAAATTCATGCTATTGCAGCCATGTCCTAAACTATTTGTAGCTTAATTATTTAAGGTGCATATTCCTAGTATGTAAAAATAGTTTCCTTACAGAAAACTGTTCTCTTCTTTACTCTTATGTCTCATCTCCTGCCACCTCTGCTTTGTATGAGCCACACTGTATTATGAACAACCTGTTTAGTAGTATCCACTTTTACTCTGCATTGCTTAAAACTACATAGGTGATGGTGGGACTTCTGACATATTTATAAACCAACCTGAATTTTATATGACTTGAACTGAGTTTATGTTCTGAATTTATAAATTTTGTACATGTTTTGAAAGAACCCTCTTTATTTAATTCACCAGTTCATTTATCATCTTGCTATAGTGAAGAAATCTGGAAACCAGGAATTAGAAAATTTAGACTTTATTGTGTTACCTCCGACTGAGGGTCCTTGGAACAGTCATGGCTGCTTTGGGCATGGTTCCTTCCTTATTAATAACCTCTTTTTTAAAAAATCAGTCTTTTAAAAAATAATTTCTCAGTTTTGTGTTATGTTTGTAAAGACTTTCCATGGCCTGAGATTCTAAAATAATATTCTTCCATATTTTCTTCTAGGAATTTTGTGCTTTCTTTATTGTTGAAATATTTCCTTATCTGGAATTTATTTTGAGATGAAGAGTAGTTAGGGAACCAACTTCATTTTTTTCCCAGAGGGCTAATCTGTTGTCCTAGTACTATTTTTTTTGGATAATGTACTCTTTCTCTTCCAGTTTGAAATACAACTTTATCGAGTATTAAAGTATGCCTGTGGTGCCTCTTGCTGTGTGGTTGTTTTCAATGTTCATTTAGTCATGTCTCTTGTTTTTAACAGGAGTCTTAGTTTGTTTGAAGAGTTAGTATGTGGAATAGAGTGTGGACTTACTTTGAGTAGGTCCACAGGTTAGAAGCAGGGCAAATGGCTGGAGATTACAGTAAGACACCATTCCAATATAACACGGATGCATCTAATGATTAAAACAGCCCTTGAGCTTTCTTAGAAAATACTGACTTCCTTAAAAACCTGTTAGTCTTTATCTTTGTGTTCTGGGTTTTATGTCATGCCTAAAATGCCCCTTCCCTTAACTTTAAAATTATACACATTCTCTTATATTTCCTCTTCCTGTTTTCCTATAGGTACTACTAAAAATTTTAGACCAATATAGACAGAAAGAGTATGTAGCACCTCGTGTACTTCAGCAAGCCTTCAACTATCTCAACCAAGGGGTTGTTCATTCTGTAACGTGGAAGCAGATGAAGCCACACATACAGGTTAGTAGGGGAGCAGTTCTCTAAATATTCTCTGGTTAAATTAGATTTTCTAGACAAAGTAACTGTTACTAATTTTATATTGAATATATTTTTATTTCTATTAATAGTTATAAATGGGTGTAATCTTATATCTTATTAGAAGAGCTTAGAAGTTTAAGTATTTGAGAAGAGTTAGAACCTCAAGTTTTCTCTTAGATTCAGTGGATCTTGCTTAATTGTTTACTTAAAGATAGAATTCCACATTGTTATTTAAATAAAAAGCAAACGAGAATGAAAAATTATGGACCATTCATAAATTTTTATTTGCATGAAGATAATTTTGAGTAATTCAATGTTAGGAACTGAATTTGGTTTTCCTCTTAAACTGTAAATTTTTAAATTCTGTGATCTCTAATATGGTATATAAAAAGGGAAATAAATTCTTTTTCTTTGCCTTTGGTGTCAGGATAGAATTTGTTTAGTGTTATCTGATTACAGGTCTTAAGAAATATAATATCATTTGCATTGTGTTCTGTGGATAACTTAGTATTTGTCTAATCTGCTTGATCAAAGAGGGATCATTTCTCTGCACTCAGTAGATACTGATTTCATTTTATTTACTGTGTTCCTGTAAACTAAGGGTAGGCTGTGATAGTATTTTTTTCTACTGGACGCTTTTGGCCTTAATTTTACATGGCTGTAATGTAGGAGTAAGAAAACTTTTATTCTTAGGCTGAATTTTTTTCTCTTAGAAATATTTAATTTATTTAAGAGATGATTCTGTTTTTACATATGTAAGCATTAGAGCACAAAAGGGCTTAGCAGAGCATTAGCAGCAGTGTGAACACAGATGTGTTTTCTATGCTACCCCCACCCCACCACGCAACACCCTGAATCTTGCATTTGTAGAGTAGGAAATTAGGTTTTTGAAAATGGAGGAAACCCTGGCTGGTGTGGCTCAGTGGATTGTGTGCCGGTCTGTGAACCAAAGGTCACCGGTTTGACTCCCAGTCAGGGCATGTGCCTGGGCTGTGGGCCAGGTCAGCAGTAAGGGGCATATGAGAGTCAACCACACACTGATGTTTCTCTCCTTTCCCTCCCTTCCCCTCTCTCTAAAAGTAAATAAATAAAATCTTCAAAAAAAAAGAAAATGGAAAAAAAATTTTAATATTGTTGATAGGTTGACATTTAGGACCAAAATGGGAATATAAAACTGTTCACAAAAAGAAATATAATAATAAATATAACCTTTGCTTGATATTTATTTCTCTTCCTTAAAGGGTCAAGGTAAGTTTAATACTAATTTGTTAGTAAAACTTTATTATCCTTTCTGTTCCTTCAAAAAACCATATTTACATTCATCCCTTTCTCTGTGCCTTTAATCAATTGTTTAAAAACAGTCTTCTGTTCGACTCACCCCCTCCGCTCCCTGCCTCCACCCTAGGCTCTGGCTTTTCCGCTCCCACCTTAGCCGCTGCAAGCTTAACAGAAAATAACAGGTGGGAGAACTAACCTTAGAAAGGCAGCCAGTAAGTACATTACTAGTGTTCCCCAAATTTGAATAATGTATACCCATTTGTTGTTTTTTCTTTTTTTTCCTTCGTAGAATATCTCTGAAGATGTGATTTTTTCTGTGATGTGTTATAAAGATGAGGATGAAGAGCTATGGCAAGAGGACCCATATGAGTACATAAGGATGAAATTTGGTAATCCAGATGATATTAAGCTCCCGGATACCTAAAATATTATAGCTAAATTTATATTTGAAGCAGATTTTATTACTTTGTTAAATTTCCAAAGTTCTCCGTTGCATGATAACCTTTGAAACTCATTACATCAAACTCTAATGAGAGTTTGATGTTCTGTAGAAGCAGTGAACTTGAGTGAGACCCCTGGGTATGGGAGATGAAAAGCTGCTTCATTTATCCCCCTTCTGGGTGCTGAAGCCGTCATGGAGCCATCTGTTACTTTTTCTGTTGTAATGCTGATCTGCAGGGACCATCCCTTCCTGTGCCTTTTGGTATACCCACTTATAGATTGGGTTGTGCTCAGCCTGGGAGATCCTTTCAATTTCTGCATATTTTAGGGGTACCCCCATTTAGTTTGCCTCCTTACCCTAAAGACTAAGTATTCCACAAGGGAATGAGATTACCTACAGTGACCCCATTGTGTGGCCCAGTTTCTGGGGTGGGAAGTTTTTTTAGTTTGGATTTTCCTGTAAGCTGTTGAACTGCGTAAATTGCCTGAGTTCATTTCCTTTTATCCCCTGTTTGAATTAATTGCTTCGTAGAATACTCAGGCATTTAACATAGCAAAATGTTATTTGCGTACTTCTGTTTCTCCCATGACTTAGAGCCGAGGGCAGGGGCTTTATCTTATTTATTTGCTTTATTTTGCATTCTCTATTCCTTCTACATCTCTGCATTCCTCTACAAGTGTTTGGCTCTAGTATGTCTTCAGTAAATGTTGAAATAAATAATTGATAAAGTCAGCACTGCCCAGGGCATGCTGAAGGTGCTGTGACAACACAGTGCTTTCCCTTGTTGGGCCAGGGGTCACTGGCTACTTGAGTTGAGCCTATTGGTATAGATGCTAGATTGCTTTTGCAGTGCTTTGTGTTAGTATTATCCAATTCAGTAAGTGAGGAATGCCTCTTCTCTTAGAGACAAAGTGCAGGAAAAGCAAATGAATGAGAAACGGCATTTACCAACTCCGTCATCCTGCTATTCTACCTTTTCCTTTTAAGAACCGTTACACATGGGCATGATTTTTCCCCTTCCTAGTGCTTTTGTTTTCCTAGGGCCAGAGTGATTAGCCTATCTGCTATCTTTTTCTTTTTTTCTTTTTATTGTACTTTTTTCCATTACCATTTACCCCCCTTTTACCGCTTTCCCCCTCAATCACCACACTGTTGTCCATATTCATGAAAGTCCTTTTTTCTTTTTGCTCAGTCCCCCACCCACAGAGCTGTCAGCCTGCTCTCTCTGTGAGCCTGTCTACATTTTCCTTGTTAGTTCAGTTTGTTCGTTAGATCCCACATACGAGTGAATCATACGGTATTTGTCTTTCTCTGACTGACTTATTTCACTTAGCATAATGTTCTCCACGTCCATCCACACTGTCACAAAAGGTAAAATTTTCTTTTTTTTACAGCTGAGTAGTATTTCATTGCATAAATGACCCATAGTTGTTTTATCCACTCATCTACTCATGGGCACTTGGGCTGCTTCCATATCTAGGCAATTGTAAATAACGCTGCAATGAACACAGAGGTGCTTATGTTCTTTCAAATTAGTGCTTTGTATTCCTTTGGATATATTCCCAGAAATGGGATCTCTGGGTCAAAAGGCTGATCCATTTTTAATTTTTTGAGGTATCTCCATACCATTTTCCGCAGTGACTTCTCCAATGTGCATTCCCACCAACAGTGCAGAAGGTCCCCCTTTCCCCACATCCTCGCTTATTGATGATGCCACTCTGACAGGTGTGAGGCGATGCTCTCATTGTGGCTTTAATTTGCATTCCTCTGATGATTAGTGATGTTGGGTATTTTTTTCATATATCTTTTTATCTTTTTCAAAGGATTCTTTGAAAGTTTGGCTTTTCTGTAATACCTGTGTTTTTTGTAATGTCAGTAATTGTTAGCTTTCAGAAAGCTACCATCATTTCACTTATTCTTCATATTAAATAAGGTAGTACCTGTTTTTAGAAATAAAATAAGAGCTGTGAGTGTTGATTCATAGAATTTACATTTTATTGGTTAAAAGAGAATATGGATAACTCAAGACTAGCTGAAGTGCATTTTCTTTAACCATTTCCTTTTTTATTAACCGTAAAGTGCAGTGGCTATTTTTGATAATGTATATTTTACTTTCGGATAATATACATAGGGAAGAAGAATTATGACATGAGTTTTCTTTTTACATTTTTGTCACTTGCAATTGTTTATGCGAACAAAACATTCCTAACTAAATGTATCGACCGGTATCGATAATAAAGATTTTAGATTTGGTAACAAGCACAAGAGCTCAGGCTTTGATGTTCAGGCAGCCTGGGTGTGAACGCTGGCTTGGTCACTTCCTCAGGGGACTGTGGGCAGGTTATTTAAGCTCTCCGAGGGGCAGTGTTTTTGGCTATAAAGCGGGCAATGGTAATAGTGCTGAATGGATTAAGTGGGATGGATAATACATGTAACTGATTGCATTAACAGCTTAGGGTAGAATACTATTGAATATATGCTGGTAAAAATCTTGGTATAGTGCCTGGCACTAAATGTTGGTTATTAGTATTATTATGTGTGTGTTTTATATTTTGAGGCGAAGGCTTAGATTTGGTATTAGTTTTATATTTAAATAAGGATATATCAGATACATCTCAAGTTTTCATGCTCTTATATAAAACTGCCTATTCTGAAGTTTTCATGTAGTTAAGTGATGTGTTTTACACCAATATATATTCGACAAATACCCATTGAGTACCTACTGAACTTTCCTATTGACAGCCAGGCGCTGTCCTCGCTGTCTCTTGAGACGTTACTCTTGCTGTTTCCTCTGCTTGCAGAGCTTTATCTTTAGATTTACATGTAGAGATTTCTCCCTCATTCATACAGTTTCTGCTTAAGTGCTTGAAGGAAAATTGGAGAGGCTTTCCCAGACACCCTATTTAAACCGGTGCCCTGTACTCTCTCACTCTGTTTCTCTTTACCCAGTTGTACATTTCTTCTTAGCCTGACCTCTTAGTATGTGTGTATGTATATGATGTTTATTACTCTCACCTTATAAACTCCATGAATACTTTTTGTTTGATCTTTGTGTCCCCAGAGCCTAGAACAGTGCTTGGCACATAGTAAGCATTAAATTAATTTTTACTGGTTTTTTGCTAGAGATAGAGCACTTTTCCTGTCCTCAGTGAAACAGATATGCTTAATATGAGTGCTTTTAAAAATATGATTATTTAAAAAGACAACCTGTAGAATTTGATACTTTTCTGCATGAAAACACTGATATATCCTTAGCTTTTTTTATGCTGTCAACCAGAGTCATATGTGGACTGTTTTGTTTCTTGGTTTTGGAATAGTAATTAAAAATCTATAGGAAGTAATTGTATTTTTACTAATATGGTTTAACCTTTTAAAATCTTAGATATTTTTGAAGATTATGCTTCTCCTACCATAGCAGCCCAGACTCTCTTATATACTGCTGCAAAGAAAAGAAAAGAGGTACATAGTTATTCTTTTTAAATCCTGTGTTGGTTTGATACTTTAATATAACCCTAGTAATTGAAAAATTGTATTATTAGTTAATACTCTGTCACTTTAAGAATAATTTCCGGTCCTCGTAAGTGCAAAGTGTTATTTTGTTTTCTTAATTATAACTGCTTGATAAAACACAATGAAGTGGCTTTAATTTTGAAAATTTGTGCTTTGTATATAATATAGTAACACAACGAAAGCTAATATAGACTAAAATGGATTCTTCTATTTCTTTAGGTGTTGCCAAAAATGATGGCATTCTGTTATCAAATCCTAACAGACCCAAACTTTGACCCTAGGAAGAAAGATGGAGCCCTGCATGTGATTGGTTCCCTAGCTGATATTTTATTGAAGGTTAACTTGTTTAAAATTTAATTTACTTAAAACTGTGAAGCACAGGCAAATGAGAGAATCTGAAAGTTATGGATAATTTAAAACTAGTGACTGCTTCTGCATAATAGAGCTGACTGTAAATATTCTTCCTGTTACCTGTTTCTTTAGTTAAAAGCAACATTTGACTTTTTTATTTGTTTGTCAGTCTTTCAGTATGAAACTGTTGCTATATAAAAAAAGACCATGAAATGACTTTGTTTCTACAAATATCAGTCAGTATCAAATTATATTTAAGGTACTATTTTTGTCTCATTTTAAAACATGCAATATGTAGATGAAGTAATTTTATAAAATTGTAAATAGAAGTATATTAAGTGTAAGTCATAATAAACATACTTTATTAGGATGTGATTTCTACATATGAAAAAGATATTGATAAGTTGAAACTTAATTACTGTTTCCTAACAGAAGAGTTTATTCAAGGACCAAATGGAACTGTTGCTGCAGAATCATGTATTTCCGTTATTATTATCTAACCTGGGATATCTTCGAGCTAGAGTAAGTTTTCCATATTTTTATTACGTATCTTAAAATGTTCCTTTGTAAGGCAATTATTCAGCCAAATGTTTTTGGATAAATTGACACATATTAAGGTGAAATGGAAGTTAGTTAGATTGTCTCTTATGGTCGCATAAGCTGAATAAAGAACAAACTAGTAAATAAAGGAATTTATGGATATTAATTCTAGCTCTTTTCATTTTTCACCTAGCCTCAGTTCTTGCATCTGCAAAACATGCAGTGAGAGGGATGATGTTACAGCAGTGGTACAATGTAAATTCATAAACTGATTAATTTTCAGTGTCCAAAGACAGCATGGAATTGTAGTTTGGCTAAGAACTTGATTGTGCTTTCTAGTCTATTAGGTACATATACCTTAGTAAAGTGAAAAAAATAATAATCCATGTAAACTATTTGTGTTCTAGAAGCAATGTATTTTGTGGAGAAATAAAAATAGAACTTTAATTCAAGAGAATAATATTTATCTTTATTATTACATCAACATAAAAAAATTTCTTGCTAAACACAGCATATGTTATTAATGCTTTATACATTCTAAAACATTTTATAAACAAGATAATTATCACTGGAGAAATATTTGGGCATATGTAGATTAGAGATATCAAGCACACTCAAGTATTTTTATAGGTAAGCTGCTATCTTTGAGAGTATGTATAAATAGTAATTCTCTTGATAAGTCTTTAGTAATTCAAATTAATTACTGTTGATTGTGCTTTATGCACACAGAATTTTAAAAAAAGTAATATGGTTCTGTGGTCTAATAGTTTAAAATTTGGTTGTCTATACAAGGTTTAGAATTCTTCGTACCTTATGGGAAAGAAAAAAGGAGGTTTGGAATAACATAAAGGAAAGTAATGTTTCATTTGTTTGCTGTAAAGGCTGGCAAATGAATGTCAAACATTGGTTTGTAGTAGCTTTTACATATAAATAATAAATTAGTTATGAATCATAATATTTATTAAAAGCATAAACAGGATGCTTTTGTTTTTCCTTTTTTTCTGCCGTGTTCTCTGAATTTAGTTTTTCAACACATGGTTCACAAACTTGAAGCCAATTCGAGCACAGGGGCTAGGATTTATATTTGAAATAGGGTGGACTTTTTTTTTTTTTTTTAATAGACACTTAAATTTGGCTCTGTTTTCTTTTTCCTGTGAAAAATGCTATTGCATATAGGTAATTTAGAAATAATCAAACTGCCTTTTTGTTTTTTTAATAAAATGACTGGGAAATCCAGAAGTTAGCAACTAAAGCTTATATGCCACCCTCCAAAAAACAAATAGGACTCGGTGGAATTGATGGTGTTTTACTTAGTAAGTTATGCGTGACATTATTACAGAATGCCATAATCCGAATAGTTTACTATTTCCTTTCTTACAACATAGTCCTGTTGGGTGCTTCATGCATTCAGCTCTTTGAAGTTTCATAATGAGCTCAATCTCAGGAATGCAGTGGAACTGGCAAGGAAGAGCCTGATCGAAGATAAGGAGATGCCTGTCAAAGTCGAAGCTGCCCTTGCTCTCCAGTCTTTAATTTCTAACCAGTCACAAGGTAAAGCCAAAAATACCTTTTAGAAGATTGGTCGGTTGATTTATTTTTGGACGTGGTCTTCTCAAATAGTTTTGTTCAATTGCTTCCCTGATAAGGATGATACTATAAGTCTTAAGATTTAGGGTTTGGATTCCTCAACTTTTGCCCCCTTAGAATTTAATAGAAGTTTATTCTTGACCTTTTAGGAGCTCCTTTTGACTCTGGTTTCCAGAAAAATTTTAGATTAGGGAATAAGTTGATAATTGTTGGGCATTATGGTAGACTGGGAATTAAGAGACCTGGTGTCTAGTTTTGTTTGTGTTACTAATTTGCCATATAAACCTGGGCAAGGCACATGATTTGTCAAGGCCGAGATATCCATATCTTTACATTTAGGGGGCTGGGCTAGATGGCTTCAAGATTACTTTCAACCTTGAAATCCTATGGTTTTGCTACTTCTGAAAGTAGCAACTAGTATTTTTAGTAAGTGAGCACACATATATCTCATTTGTTTGTTTGGAAGAATATTCTGTCCCAAGTTCAAATAAACCTTTGAAAGTAAACATGAACCCAATTTACCTCAATTCAGCAATGTTTTAATGGAGATCTGCACATTGTATAAGGTTGTGTGGGGAGGAGGGTGGATAGAGATGGGGTGGGGCAGGGAATGGACGCCACCAGTACTGGGCATAGTTTTCTGTGCATGTTTTTTTATACTTGTGTCATGCTAATGACAGAACATATGTGTAATTTAAATCTCTCAGTGGGGGCTCTTGGCATTTTGGGCAGGACAGTTCCTGTGAAGGGCTGATTATCCCTGTGTTACTCCTGGGAATATGAATGTGCTGATGAAGATTATTTTGATGCAGCATTGTAACTCACTGACCGCAGAACAAGAACCTCTCTAGAGCCTGTTAATTACCCTGTGTCACTTTACCTTGTGAGCAAGTTAATTCTTTTTTATCTCTTGTGAATGGCTAATTTTTTAGTGATTTTGTTTGTTTTATTGCATTAGCTAAGGAATATATGAAGCCACATGTGAGGCCTATTATGCAGGAGCTATTGCATGTTGTTATAGAGACAGAAAATGATGATGTAACTAATGTTATCCAGAAGATGATATGTGAATACAGTCAAGAAGTAGCCTCAATTGCTGTTGATATGACCCAACAATTGGTAAGAATGGGAAAAGTTTTGTTAGTTTGGAATAAAAGCCTTGAATAATCTAAGTAAATTAAACTCTAAAATTTACAGTTCAGCTTTATGTGTAACTGTAATGTTAATATAAAAATGTTTGCTCTTCTAATATTGACAGTTAATTTCTGTTTAATTAGATTTAAATATAATAACATTTAAGATGATCTCCTTTCATCTGTAATATTCCGAGATTTCATAATGATTTGTCTTAATGTGAGCCTTCTAAATTTTCACTTTCTGGACTTTGAATCATGAAACTCATTTCCTCCAGTTTTAGGCAATTTCTTTCATTACTTCCTTGATGAATTTTTCCCTACTATTTTTTTCCTGTCCTGTAGTTCTGGCGTAGAATATTGGGCCAGGACTGAGTTTCTGATTTCCTTACCTTTCTCTCCTGTCTTCCAAGTCTTTTCTCTTTGTTTCTTTTTCTAGGTGATTTCTTGACTTTGTCTTCTAAACTTTCTATCAAATTTTTCATTTGAGTATTACTAGATTTCAATTTTCCTATATTTTGGATTTATTTGTTTAATGACAACCAGAAGTTAAATATTAGCTGCCTGATTGTAATAGCTAATGTGTATTCCACTCCAGTGATTCGATAAGGACAAAATGGCTATGTTTAAAACATGACAGGTTCCATCATTGATCACTCAGCAAAGTGCATAACTTTGCTGACATTTACGTGTGTGACACTGCTCTTTGCTCACTTATAATAATGAGGAGCAGGTATAACAGTACCGATTATTGAATATGTTTATGTTATTTTCATAGGCGGAGATATTTGGCAAAGTTCTTCAAAGTGATGAATATGAAGAAGTTGAAGACAAAACAGTAATGGCCATGGGAATTTTACATACCATTGATACTATCTTGACAGTTGTCGAAGATCATAAAGAGGTGGGATTTCTTTGTGTTTTATTTTGTCATAGTAACAGTAACTGAAATTTATATGGTCAATGGGCACAGATTTTAAAGTCATGACTTTTAAATTGGTATTGAGTTAGGTTGCTAAGTTTAAAAAATTATCCTCAAATTTTAAAGACATTAAAATGAGGGAAAATGTTACATATAGTTAGTTATAAAGTATATACTATATTCTTTTGTTCTGAACTGACCTGTTTAGTACATCATGTCTGCCATGTGCCAGGCTAGGTTTTTAGGGAATACCAAATTGAGTAAGACATGAGCTCTTCATTCTGGAATCCATAGTCTAGTCTTCTTGGTAGAGACTGATAGCCATTCGGTCACAGTGGCAAATATTAAATAAAGGTAGTATCAAGGGACTTGTTTATGGTCACCAAGTTTTTGGTTTGCAGTCAAATCGTTCTGAAAATGTATTAGTTTATCCCATTTAACACCTGCTGCCCTCCTCTCCAAGTATCCCATAATCTTCCCTTAATTCAAATTAGATTTGTGTTTTTTACTTCTACGAGCTCAGTTGACTTGTTCAGAAATGAGGGCAGCTCTTGTTTTATACAGCGAGGACTTAGGAAGCAGGTGCCAATTCTTTAAATAGCATTGTTAAACTGCATGGCTGTTGATTTATCCTGTGTTTATCACAAAGCAATGCGAGATTACCAAATCCTTAAAAACGGTTCAATGACCTGGCTGGTGTGGCTCAATGAACTGGGCGCCTGTCTGCAAACCAAAGGGTTGTCAGTTCAATTCCCAGTCAGGGCACATGTCTGAGTTGCAGGCCAGGTCCTCAGTTGGGGGCGTACGAGAGGCAACCACACATTGATGTATCTCTCCCTTTCTTTCTCCCTCCCTTCCCCTCTGTCAAAAAATAAATAAGTAAAATCTTTTTAGAAAAAACTACACAAAATGGTTTGATAGTCTCCTGGGCAGCCCTTCTTTAACTTAAAGAGCTTAATGTGAATTTCAGTTTCCACATTCATTATTTTATTTTTGTATCCTTTTGAAACTGTATGACCCTCTTGGGAACAGTGAGGTGTTCCAAATTAAACTATAACAGTGTACTTAAGGACAATTCTTTCATCTTATATGTAGAACTTGTATTTTAAATTTGGGGAGCCCTGAGAATTCACCTCATCCAGTTTTCCCTAGTGTGTGTGTGGAGGGTGGGCAGTAGTAAAATGAGCGGCAGGATTATTTTGAAAACAAAACAGCATTTTATATTTTTGTTTTAATTATTTCACTCTTGATATTAAATTTATTTTGAATTTCAATTAAAGGTACAGGAACACGTGAACTTACAGTGATTATCATGGGAGGTGAGGGATAAAACTGGGAGTGCTAATCAAACCCAGCTTCCTTGCTTACAGATGAGAAAACCTAAAGCCTTAAGCTAAATGGCTTTTCCAAGGTCACAGATTAGTGATTTTCAACCTTTTTTTTTATCATGGCACACACAAACTAATTATTAAATTTCTGTAGCACACCAAAAAATATATTTTTTGGTAATCTGGCACAAAAAAATAGGTATAATTTTGACTCATTCACATTGGACAGGTATTGTGTTGGCTGTTGTAATTTTTTTTACTTGACAATCTAAGGGAAAGAGGTCAAGGCCCCTGACTAAATAGTCAGGTATTGCATGTTTTAAAAGTTCTTGTGGCACACCAGTTGAAAATTGCTGTCGTAGATAATTAGGGGGAAAAGAAGGGCCAGAATATCGTGTCCTGATTGCCTGTCCTATGATTTTAAATTTTATCTTGTTAAAAGCAAACTTTGAAAACATTACTTTCTCAAAAGGGAAAAATCGCACATGTACAATTAAAAGTCTACAAACATCTTAAGCATGTGCAATTTTGCTTAATGGTTTTAAATATATTGACAGGTTTTTAAACTGGGAAATTTTGGATTATTTGAACTTTAAGACAATTGTTTAAGCTGAATATTAAAAGAATACTTGTGAAAGTTGAAATAGAATACTTAGATGAAAAATGTAACCTATAGTGGATTTTAATTTTTTCTTATTCAAAAACTATTTGGTACAAACATAGAGTGAAAATTCAAAGGTGTGAAAAGGTATTCAGTGAAATTTCACCTTCTCAATTAGCTCCTCAGTCATCTGATTCTTCTTGCAAGGAGGCAACTCCTTTCCCGGGTTTTTTGTATCCTTCCAGAGACTTTTCTATTATAATATCCAGGCAAAAAGTAAGTGGAGTATGTGCATTTTTTTGTAATGAAAATGATAGCATATGGTTTTCATCTGCCATTTTTTACTTAATATTCCTTTATGATTCTGCCATATTGTCAATAAAGTTATATATTTTTAATAGTAGCATAGTATCTCTTAGTATGATATATCAAATTTATTTAACCAGTCCCTTGTTTATGGATTTAATGTAATTATCTTTTGTTGAGTGGATATTTGGTTGTCCTAAATCAATATAAATCCCTACTTTTCTTTTTTTAATCCTCACCCGAGGATATATTTATTGATTTCAGAGAGAGAGAGGAAGAGGAGAAACATTGAAGTGAGAGAGAAACATTGATTGATTGCCTCCCACATGCACCCTGACCAGGGATCAGAATTGCAACCTAGGCATGTGCCCTGACCAGGAATCAAACCCGAAACCCTTTGGTGTACTGGATGATGCTCCAACCAACTGAGCCACTTGGCCAGGACTAAAGTCTCTACTTTTAGGTCATTACCAGCCTGATAGGTGAAAAGTGTTAATCTGGTACTTAGAATTTGTACTCTTATTATGTATTAAACATCTTTCTATAAGGTGAAGGTCCATTTATATATATGTATTTTTTAATCTTTGCCTTTCTTTTTGTTGATATGATTTTTGTTGAGAAAATCGTATCAACATGTGAGGGAAATTTTTTCTTTGTGATATTATTTGAAAATATTTTCCTCAATTTTTCATTTCTCTGACTTATCCCTGCTCTGTACAGACATTTGATTGTTTTTAAAGTTAGTTTTTTTAAAGATTTTATTTATTTATTTTTAGAGAGAGGGGAGAGGAGGGAGAAAGAGAGAGAAAGAAACATCAATGTGTGGCTGCTTCTTATGTGCCCCCAAATGGGGACCTGGTCTGCAACCCAGGCATGTGCCCTGACTGGGACTCGAACCAGCAACCTTGTAGTTCACAGGCTGGCACTCAATCCACTGAACTACTCCAGCCAGGGTGACATTTTTAATTTTCGATACCAAATGACTCAATATATTTATTTCTGGTTTCTGGGCTTTGAGTCATTTTCCTTCTTTAGGATTACATACAGTTCTTTCTATATCTTCCAGTATTTTTCACATCTGAAGTTTTAACATTGAAATCTTTGATCTATTAGGAATTTATTTTGGTATAAAATATGAGGTAAGGAACTAATTTAATTCATAATTTCATTATGGATTTAATTCTCATTTCCATCATTGGTTTACTTTTCAGAACTTCCTGGTATTCTTGCATGTTTAAATTTTCACATGAAGTTTAGAATTAACTTGTCAACTTCTCTCAAAAAAGCCCTATTGGTATTTTTATTGGGATAATTATAAATTTATAGATTAACTTAAGGGTTATGATGAATTTTAAACTGTTTAAAACTTGTCTTTAGGTTACTCAGCAGTTAGAGAATATCTGTCTACGGATCATTGATCTCGTTTTACAGAAACATGTAATTGGTAAGTTTAAGCGTTGAAGAAAAATGTGAATTGAGAATTAAAAAAAAAATCTGATGAACTTTCAGTGCATTTTTAGCCCTTTAAGTTCAAGAAGATGGACAGTTTTGAGAAAGAAAAGATGGTATTCTTTTCAGTTTTTGGATGTACTTTCTAATATCTGTATTTTTATTTAGAGAGAAACTTTAATACATTCAATTAAGAACTTTTGGTCTTAGAATTTTTAAAGGGCAGAGAATTCTAAATTTTACATTTTTAGAAACCAAGAACTAGGATGGGGTTCAGGTGATGTTACTTTAATCTGGGATTGAAAATTGTGAAATGATGGGCATGCCTTATCAGAAGTGTGACTTAATTACTCTGTTATCTGTGAGATGGTGCCTGACTTCTGAACAGAATTAGTAACTATGCTGGATATTATAAACTGATAGGAATTCCATATTTCTAAACCTTATGAAGATGCTAGCCCCAAGGCAGTTGGGCTTGAGAGGGGAGATTTACCCTGGATAGGACGCAGCTTGAAAAGTGCAAGAAAAGCCTGTCACTACTTAAGAGCATTTGTCCCCAAACTTGAGCATGTACTTCTAATATATATGGATAATATTTGAATATATATTTATAGGCAATATACATATATTACTGCATTTGCATACATAACAATAGAAGTATAAAAGGATGAGATTAAAAGTGTTCTAGTACATTCTTTCCCCATCTCCATGGATTGTCTTGCACATTGCCTAGGGCACATACTCCTTATGTTAAGTCATTGCTGTAAAGCAGTAGTTGTCAAACTTTGGTGTGCATAAGAATCACTAAGGAGCTTGTTAAAGTGAAGATCCCTGGACTGTAATCCCAGAGATACTAATTCTTAATTTGAGGCAGTGTCCAGGAATCCACATTTTTACCGAATATTCCAGGTGATTCTCATGCAGGTGAAACAGTAAGTTGGAGGTGCTTTCTATTAATAGGATCCCTGGATGCAAGTGCCTTTCTTTACTTTCTTACTGGAGCAAACACAAAACAAGTAACATAATCCAGTAGCCAGAAAAGAGTAGTCACTAGTAATTGTAGGAAATTAGGTGACTAATTTTTAATTTTTAAGCCCTGGCTATTGTAGAAACAAAAGAAATTATTAATGAAAGTGTTACACTCATAAACAGAGTGATTTATGTGACATGATTAGAGTCTTATTTAACCTCTTACTGCACTCAAGGTCCACTTTTATTTTTAGCAAAGCACCAATTTGTATAAAGCAAGTAGGGGTAAGTAAAGCTATTACTTAGGCTTGGTGGGTATGTTCTAAGACCCTCAGTGGATGCCTGTAACCATGGATAGTACCAAATCCTATATATAACTGTATTTTTCTGTACATGCATACCTATGATAAAGTTTAATTTATAAATTAGGCACAGTAAGAGATTAATAACAATAGTAAAATAGAACAGTTATAACAATATACTACTAAAAGCTATATGAATGGCTTTGAGGCCATTATTAAGTAAAATAAAGCCATTATTATGAAACACAAGCACAGTGAAACTGCGACAGTCAATCTGATAATCGAGAGGGCTGCTAAGTCATGGGTGGGCAGCATATACAGTGTGGATACTCTGGACAAAAGGGTGATTCATGTCCCCAGCAGGACAGAACGGGATGGTGTGACATTTCATCATCAGAATGGCATGCAATTTAAAACTTATATATTGTTTATTTTTGGAATTTTCCATTTAATGTTTTTGGACTGTAGTTGACTGCAGGTAACTGAAACCATGGGAAGCGAAACTATGGATAAGGGGGTACAACTGTTTTGGAATTGTTTGAGTATTACACTAAGACGCAGATTAGAGACACGAAAATATTATATTATACTTCAGGGTGGGAGAAGTGGCGGCGGCCAGGCAGCCTGGGTTTGTGAAGGCTCCTGCTGTCGCGGTGCCCAAGAGGAAGGCCAGCTCTGCCAAGGGGGTGGCGAAGGAGGAGCCCAAGAGGAGATCAGTGAGGTGGTCAGCTAAACCTGCCCTTGCAAAGTGGAAACAAAGCAGAAAAAGGCGGCAGGAAAGGATAAATCTACAGACAGAAAATGCAACCATAACGGGAAAGGGGAGCAAAGGGAACAGAGGCTGAAGTGACTCACTAGGAAATTAAAATGGAGAAACTAAAAAACGAGAGTCCAACAAATTGACAATGCCCAGAGGGGAGGGGGGAGGGGGATAATAGGAGAAAGAAGAGGAAGGGGCAAGCAAAGGAACGCAATTAGAGGACTCATGGGCACGGACAATGGGGGGGATTGACTGTGGGAGAGCGGGGGCAGGGTAGGGATAAGCAATGGGGAAAAAGGTGGGACAACTGTAACTGAACAACAATAAAAAAATAAAAACAAGAGTCCAGCCTTTGTTGAAGCAGGAGAGAAAGAAGCCATGTGTTATGAATGTTATGAATGTTAAGAATGTACCCTGTCTTATCAGTGGTCCCTGTCTTCCTTCTTATACAATCCAGAAGAATTTTTTTTATCAAGTATTTTATAAATGCAAGTTTTTGTAGCTCGAGAATCATTTTTAAGGAGAAGGAAACTCCACCTCATTCCATTTTTTAATTGTGAATGCCTTTTCTTTTTAGCTTTCTTTTTAAAATTTTTTTGGTATATTTTATTGATTATGCTATTACAGCTGTCCCATTTTTTTCTTCCCTTAATCCCCTCTGCCCTGCAGCCCACCCCTTCATCACCCCTCCCTAGTTCATGTCTATGGGTTGTACATATCAGTTCTTTGGCTTCTCAATTTCCTGTACTATTCTTAACCACCCCTGTCTATTTTTTTTTCTTTGTCAACAGTCTCCTGCCACCACTTTCCCCTGTCCCACCCACACCCATCTCCCACCTTCAATTCTTCCCCCATTTGGCTTTGTCAGTGGGTCCTTGATGCATGTTCCTTGATGACTGTTCCTCTTCTTTTACTCCATTATCCCTTTCCCTCCTCCTCTCTGGTTACTGTTTGTTTTTTATTTCAATGTTGCCGGTTATATTTTCTTGATTGTTTCTTTTGTTGATTAGGTTCCACTTATAGGTGAGATCATATGGTATCTGTCTTTCACCGTCTGGCTTACTTCACTTAGCATAATACTCTCCAGTTCCATCCATGCTGTCACAAAGGGTAGTAGCTCTTTCTTTCTGCTGCATAGTATTCCATTGTATAAATGTACCATAGTTTTTGATCCACTCATTTACTGTTGGGCACCTAGGTTGTGTCTAGCATTTGGCTATTGTAAATTGTGCTGCTATGAACATTGGGGTGCATAGGTTCTTTTGTTTGGTGTTTTGGAATTCTTTGGGTATAAGCCCAGCAGTGGAATTGCTAGGTCAAAAGGCAGTTCCATTTTTAGTTTTTTGAGGAAATTGCAAACTGTTTTCCACAGTGGCTGCACCAGTCTGCATTCCCACCAAGAGTGTACTAGGGTTCTGTTTTCTCCACATCCTCGCCAGTACTTGTTATTTGTTGATTTGTTGATGATTAAACCGTTCTGGCTGTTGTGAAGTTATTGCATTGTGGTTTTAATTTGCATCTCTCTGATGGCTAGTGATGCTGAGCATCCTTTCATATGTCTCTAGGCCCTGTGCATGTCCTCCCTGGAGAAGTGTCTGTTTAGGTCCTTTGCCCATTTTTTAATTGGATCGTTTGTCTTCCTAGAGTGAAGTCGTGTGAGTTCTTTATATATTCTGGATTTCAAACCCTTGTCCAAGGTATCATTGGCAAATATATTTTCCCATACAGTTGGTTCCCTTTTCACTTTGCTGATGTTTTCGTAGCCTCGCACAAGCTTATTTTGATGTAGTCCCATTTGTTTATTCTTTCCTTTATGTCCCTTGCTCTAGGGGACATATTGGTGAAAATATTGCTGTGCAAAATATCTGAGATTTTCCTGCCTATGTTCTCCTCTAGGACTTTCATGGTGTCACGGCTTATAGTTAAGTCTTTAATCCATCTCGAATGTATTTTTATGTGTTGTGCAAGTAGGTGGTTGAATTTCATTTTTTTTGCATGTAGCTGTCCAGATCTCCTAAACACCATTTGTTGAAGAGGCAATTTTTACTCAATTTTCTGCTTCTGCCCCCTTTGTCGAATATTAATTGACCATAGAGACATGGGTTTATTTCTGGGCTCTCTGTTCTGTTCCATTGATCTATGCGCCTGTTCTTATGCCAGTACCAGACTCTTTTGATTACAGCGGCTTTATAATATAGTTTGATGTCAGGCATTGTGATCCCCCCTACTTTGTTCTTCTTTCTCAAAATTGCTGCAGCTATTTGGGGTCATTTATGATTCCATATAAATTTTTGAAATGTTTGTTCTGTATTTGTGAAGTATGTCATTGGTATTTTAATAGGCATTGCGTTGAATCTATAAATTGCTTTGGGTAGTATGGACATTTTGATGATGTTAATTCTTCCAATCCATGAACATGGTATATGCTTCCATTTATTTGTGTCTTCCTTAATTTCTTTATTCAGTGTTGTGTAGTTTTCTGAGTACAGGTCTTTAACCTCCTTGGTTAAGTTTATTCCTTGGTACTTTATTTTTCTTGTTACTATAGTAAATGAGATTTTTTCCCTGATTTCTGATTCTGATATTTCATTGTTGCTGTAAAAAAGGCCTTCGATTTTTGAATATTGACTTTGTATCCTGCTATTTTGCCATATTTACTTATTAGGTTGAGTAGTTTTTTGGTGGAGTCTATAGGGTTTTCTATGTACACTATCATGTTATCTGCAACAATGATAGTTTTACTTCCTTCTTTCCAATTTGGTTGCCTTTTATTTTTCTTGTCTGATGGCTGTGGCCAGGACTTCCAATACTATGTTGAATAGAAGTGGTGAAAAAGGACATCCTCGTCTTGTTCCCGATTTGAGTGGGAAAGCTTTTAATTTTTGCCTGTTGAGTATGATGTTGGCTGCAGGTTTTTCATTTATGGCCCTTATTATGTTGAGGTATGCCTCCTTTATTTGCACTTTGCTTAGTGTTTTTATCATAAATGGGTGCTGTACCTTATGAAATGCTTTTTCTGCATCTGTTGATATAATCATGTGATTTTTGTTTTTCCTTTTGTTTATGTGATGTATTATGTTTATTGATTTGTGAATATTCTACCATCCTTGCATCCCTCGGATAAATCCCACTTGGTCATGGTGGATGATGTTTTTAATGTATTGCTGGATGCGGTTTGCCAATATTTTGTTGAGGATTTTAGCGTCTATGTTCATTAGCAATGCGGCCTGTAGTTTTCTTTTCTTGTTGTGTCTTTATCTGGTTTTGGGATTAGGATGATGGTGGCCTCATAAAAAGAATTTGGGAGTCTTCCCTCTTCTTGGAGTTTTTGGAATAGTCTGTGAAGGAGAGGGGTTAGCTCTTCCTGAAATGTTTTGTAAAATTCTCTTGTGAAACCATCTGGTCCAAGGCTTTTGTATGTGAGGAGTTTTTGATTACTGCTTCAATTTCACCAGCTGTTATTGGTCTGTTCAGGCTTTCTCCTTCTTTATTCAGTTTTGGAAGATTATATGTTTCCAGAAATTTGTCCATTTCACCTAGGTTTTCAAATTCCTTGACATATAGTTGTTTGTAGTAATTTCTTACAATCCTTTGTATTTTTGTGGTATTAGTTGTAATCTCTCCTCATTCATTTCTGATTTTATTTATATGGGTCCTCTCCCTTTTTTTCTTGATGAGTCTGCTTAAAGGCTTGTTGATTTTGTTTATCTTTTCAAAGAACTAGCTCCTGGATTTATTGATCCTTTGAGTTGTTCTTTTAGTCTCTATGTCATTCAGTTCTGTTCTGATCTTGATTATTTCCTTCCTTCTGGTCACTCTGAGCTTATTTTTGTTGTTGTTTCTCCAGTTCTTTTAGACATAGAGTTAGGTTGTTTATTTGAAACGTTTCTTTTTTAGGTAGGCCTGTATTGCTATGAACTTCCCTCTCAGGACTGCCTCTGCTGTGTCCCATAGGTTTTGGACTGTTGTGTGTTCATTTTCACTTGTTTCCAGAAGCTTTTTGATTTCTCCCTTGATCTCATTATTGACCCATTCATTGTTTAATAGTATGCTCTTCAGTCTCCATGAGTTTGAAATGTTTTGAGTTTTTTCCTTGACGTCGGTTTCAAGTTCCAAGCCCTTGTGGTCTGAGAAAATGCTTGGTATGATTTCAATTTTCTTAAATTTGTTAGGCTTGTTTTGTGTCCTATCATGTGGTCTGTCTTTGAAAATGTTCCTAGTACATTTGAAAAGAATGTGCACTTTGCCTCTTTGGGATTAAAAGTTCTATGTATATCAGTTAAACCCATTTGATATAATGCGTCGTTCAGTTCCACAATATCCTTGTTGATACTTTGTTTGGATGATCTGTCCATTGTTGACAGTGGGGTGTTAAAATCCCCTACTATAAGCGTGTTGTTGTCTATATCTTTCTTGAAGTCCTCCAGGATTTTCCTGATACATTTGGGTGCTCCTATGTTGGGTGCATGTAGGTTTACAATGTTTATGTCTTATTTTTGGACTCTTCTCTTGAGTATTATGAAGTGTCCTCCTGTGTCTCTTTTTATGGCCTTTGTTTTGAAGTCTATTTTGTCTGATATAAGTATTGCTACCCTAGCTTTCTTTTCCTGTTCGTTTGCTTGGAATATTTTTCCTGTTCGTTTGCTTGGAACCCTTCACTTTCAGTCTGTGTAGGTCTTTTGTTCTGAGGTGGGTCACTTGTAGGTAGCATATGTGTGGGTCATGTTTTCTTATCCATGCAGCTACCCTATGTCTTTTGGTCGGATCATTTAACCATTTACATTTAAGGTTATTATTGATAGGTACTTATTCATTGCCATTTTACCCCCTTTGTACCTGTGTTCCTCTCTCTCTCACTCTTTTTCTTCATCCTCTTAAAGCAGCCCCTTTAGCATACCTTGCAGTGCTGGTTTGGTGGAGCTATATCCTTTTAGCCTTCTTTTGTCTGGGAAACTCCTTATTTCACCTTCCATTTTAATTGAGAGCCTTGCTGGGTAGAGCAGTCTTGGTTGCAGGCCTTTGCTATTCATTAGTTGGAATATTTCTTGTCATTCCCTTCTGGCTTTTAGTGTTTCTGTGGAGAAGTCAGCTGCTAGCCTTATCGGGGCTCCCTTGTATGTTACTTCCTGTTTTTCCCTTGCTGCCTTTAGGATTCTCTCTTTGTCTTTGATATCTGCCAAGTGAATTATGATGTGTCTTAGAGTGGGTCTGTTTGGGTTCCTTTTGATTGAGACCCTCTGTGTTTCCTGGACTTGTGTAACTTTTTCTCTCCTCAGATTAGAGGAGTTTTCAATTATTACTTTTTCAAACAGGTATTCTATCCCTTGCTCCTCTTCTTCTCCTTCTGGTATTCATATTATATGGATATTACTACGTTTCATGTTGTCCTGCATTCCCCTTAACCCCTCTTTTTTCTTTTTGAGTCTTTTTTCCTTTTCTTGCTCTTTCTGGGAGTTTTTTTCTACTTTGTCCTCCAGCTCGCTGATTGGATCCTCTTCTTCATCTAGCCTGCTTTTGAATCCTTCTACTGTGTTCTTCAATTCTGAAAGTGTATTCTTCATTTTCTCTTGGTTCTTGTTGATAGTTTCTATGTCCTTTTTCATGCTGATAGTTTCTATGTCCTTTTTCATGTTTCAGTAAGTTCCCTGTAGTTTCCTTATAGTTTTTTATAATTCTTACTGAGCTCACTGAGTTCATTGAGCTTCCTTATACCTATTGTTTTGAACTCAATATCTGATAGTTTACTGGCCTCTATTTTACTTAGTAGTCTTTCTGAGGATTCTTCCTTCCCTTTTGATTGGGGCTTGTTTCATTGTCTTCCCATTAGTTGGCTGCTGGAACAAAACCACAAAGCCTAGGAAACAAACTGATGACCACAAAAATAACTCCCCACTGCAATCCCACTATCAACAGCAAATGAACCAGTATTAATAAGGCTGTAAAGAGATTAAGACTGTTATAAGAAAGGAGAGAAATAAACTATAGTATAAAAGCTAATGACTTAATATTCATCAACTTGATGGACAAGAAATGAATGTTAAAAAGCTATTTAGTAAAGAAAATATCGCAAATCATGGAGAAGACCACAGTGGATTTTGTCTCGGTAGTCTCTAGTATTTCCCGCTGTTTTTTCTTTCTGGATCCGCCTCTGGTGATGTCAGATGTTGACCCTGTCTGACCTTAGGCAGCCTGTTGGAGCCTTCCAGGGATCTACTGTCTGTGGCTGTCTCCTTCAGTTGCTAATCTAGTCACTCTGCACTTAGCAGTCAGGCCTAAGCACCATAGGACAGGGCAGGGATACAGGTCTTGGGAACTATTTAGAAATGAATCCCTGCTGGGTTCAGGGCTAATGTTTCCCCTCAGGCTGCTGCTGCTCAGAGGGGAGTGGTCTGTGTGAGCTCGATGGCTGCTGCCTTATGTGGGATGATTCAGCACCAGGATCCCAGTGGCTGCTTTCTCAGTTCTCTCCCCAAAGTCTCCTCGCCCAGTCTCACCTCAAGAGCCTCTAGTACACTCTGCCCCCCCTTTGCAGGGGTCTACTGTCTGTGGCTGCCACCCCGCACTCAGCAGTCAGGCTGAAGCACCACAGGGCGAGCGCAGAGTCCCTCCTAGGGGCGGGGCTGTTGCTTCCTCTCAGGCTGCGGACCAGCTCAGAAGAGTGGTCTGCCGGGGCAAGATGGCTGCTGCAGCGTGGGGGATGACTCAGCACCGGGATCCTGGTGGCTACTCTCTCAGTTCTCTCCCAAAAGTCTCTGTCCCCAGTCTCTCCTCAGGAGTCTCCAGCCCACTCTGCCCCCGCCTTTGCCAGAGCCCGGGGTAAGTGAACGCAAATGAAAATTTGTGTGTTCGTCCTTTAATCGGCTCTTTCAGTCTCTATCCACCCGTCTCTGGCAGAGAGCAGCCCTGCCCCTGTTCGCAGCTGGCTGCTATCTGTGTACTTTTTGCACTCTGGTGTGTAGGCTGGGGATCCCCGCTTACTGTTTAGATCCCACCCTTCTCAGGGGGATCCAACTTGCTGCTTAAATATTCCTCTGGCACTGCCACCTGACGGTGCCCAGACAGCTTTCTTGAGTCTTCACTACACTCCTTACCAGCCAGGTTGCACTGAACTGATTCTTCTGTCTGTCTGAGCTTATAAGGCTTCTCAATCGCTGTTGTTCAGTCGTTTGTTCCAGGTGGTTTCTCCGCAATTTAGTTACAATTCCCGCTTGGCCCTGGGAGGAGGTCAGTGTGACTTCATTCACTCCTCTTCCATCTTCTCCTCCTGAATGCTTCTTTTTTTTTAAAGAGATTAAATTATTTACTGGTTGTTTATTTTTTTGGTATAACCAGAAAATAGTGTGACATTGAATATGGGAGGCTTTGATAACGTGGGGGTCAGCTAATAGTCTATAGATGGGGCAGTTTTTATACCCTATAGTACAAAGCATTTGAAGTGGCAGTTTGGACACAGTTGTGCATTTAATATGTCTTGAACATTTTATTTTTCTGAAAAATATTTATTTTATTTTTAGACAGAGGGGAAGGGAGGGAGAAAGAGAGGGAGAGAAACATCAATGTGTGTTGTCTCTCATGTGCCCTGACTGGGAATTGAACAGGTGACCCTTTGGTTTGCAGGCCGACGCTCAGTCTGCTGAGCTACACCTGCTGGGGCTGTCTTGAATATTTTAAATTGCTTCTATTCCCATGTTTTTGGTAAAATTATTTATTGAAGAAAAATCACTCCTTGATTTTGGTCCTCCCTGTCAGAATTTTATGCACTCTGTAACATCTTTGGTGTGGTAGTCCAGTTTTTCTAGTTACTTTGTTAATGTGCTATGAAAAATTAGAAAGTTGATTATGTAGAGCATATGATATTAAATTGTGAATTAGTGGGACTTTGATTTAACAGCATGTCAACATTCGAAGCTATTGGTACTTGTAACTCTATTAAGGAACATTAGCCTCCATATTTTCAACTGGGACTGTTTAGAAAAGAACCACAACTACGTGACTTTTTAGGTTTGCGGTATGTATGTTAAGAATTGTGTACAAATTGAAGTCTCTGTGTACTTAGCCTTGAAACTACCAATACAATCTTGATTATGAAAGAAAAAAAATATTATATACTTGAAATGCATTTACAAAGGGAGGCAGAGTAGTTTTTTTATCTTTTAATTGCTTAAGCACTCTAGAATTACAAATAGTTGCTTTTCTTTTAGGTAGCAGCAAGAATTATTTCGCAATTACTCGTACTTTTCAGGATCTTGAAATATGATTGTCATTGGAGAAGATGTTAAAATTAGGAAGGTGAAAAGCTTAAAATGAATATGTTCACTTTTGTCCTTACTTATGGAAAAGATTGCAACAGAAAATTCTCCATTTAAGTTTAAAGTAATCTTGAGGAGGAAAACCGTGAAGTAAGGCAAATGGAAATAGTGTATCACAACCTTATGGAATCCACTTATACCAACATTTGATTTGAGCAACTGCAACATCAGGACATTAAGAAAAGGAAAGGGGTCTGTTTCTTGGGTGCAGAGGGCAGAGGAGAAAACCACGGATCGAATCGCCTGTCCCTTCCCAAGTCTCAGGGTGATGGATAAGCTCTCTTATGTTTTCAGCTGTGATGCATTTAATGCTACTGGCCCTTTTTGAACCAGTATTTGGCCATATAGGATCTCAGATAAAAAAAAAAAATACTGTTCTGGAAGATGTCACAGGTTGAGTCTGTTATTCCAGGATCCCAGCCACAACAGCCTGACCATGACCATGTCACGGTTCAGCCTCTTTCCATGATTCCACTTTCTCATCCTCCTCTGCCTGTTTTTGTTGCTGATTTACTCAAAAAATTTTATTTACTAGAAGCTAGGTTTAGCTATTACTGCTTTAAATACTTAATCATGTGCAGGAAGTCAAACTTAGTAAAACCATCCTACCCTAACAGTTAGTCTTCTGGATTGAGAATGATTGAAATAACTTTTGGTCAATTTAAGTGTACATGGAATTTAGGGGAAGGATATCTGGTTGCTTACTGAGTCAGCAGGAAGGCCGGAGTTGGCTAGAGCCAGCCAAGGTTCTACCATAGAAATTGTCTGCTTAGGAAGCCAGAGCTGCCTTTGTCGATGCTGGGTCCTGCGCTGCTGCCCATCACAGCCTGGACTCCAACACAGCCGCAGAAATTCATCTGTAACCGATTTGTGCCTTCTGGTTTCTCCCTCAAGTTTCGAAGGCCTGGTCTTGAGCATTGGAGTGGCCAGGTCATACACCCACGCTGTGGTTTCAAGAGTGTGAAAGGAAATACTTGTCCCCTTTTCTTTCATTAAGCTTCATACCAGGAAGAAGCATTTGCTTTTCTCTTTTCATCTTCCAGGGTGGGGTAATGAAAACAGAACTTTCGGAAATATTTTTTTTTAAAGATTTTATTTACTTATCTCTAGAGAGAGAGGAAGGGAGGGAGAAGGAAAGGGACAGAAACATCAATGTGCGGTTGCCTCTCATGTGCCCCCTAATGGGGACCTGGCCCGCACCCCAGGCATGTGCCCTGGGAATTGAACTGGCAATTGAACTGGCAACCCCTTGGTTGGCACTCAGTCCATTGAACCATGCCAGGCAGGGCAGAAAGAGAGGGAGAGAAACATCAATATGTAAGGGAAACCTCAGTTGGTTGCTGCTTGCACACTTCCAGTTGGGGACCTGGCCTGCAACCCAGTTATGTGCCCTGACTGGGAATCGAACTGTTGACCTTTCAGTTCGCAGGCCAGTGCTCAGTCCACTGAGCCACACCAGCCAGGGTCAGAACTTTCAGAAGTTTTATATTCAGATAATTTTTTTGTTTCTCAGGTGATCATTTTACATAAATTATTGCCCAATATCTGTGATTTACCCTTTTATTTTTTCAACAAGGCAGATATCTGCAATACTAGCTTTTGAATATATTATTTTAAACAATGTTACAGAAGAAAAAACTTTATTCAAGCTTCTAGAGTGATTATTAATTCCTTTTAATAAGAGGGAAAAAAATTGAAGTTAGACTTTTTTGCTCAGTGAAATGGTAGGACTTAATTCAAAATTTTTGCATTAAGGTTTGTGTTTTCTGATTGTACGTTTAGATATAATTTCCTTTTGACTTATGGTAATAATAAATATATGTGTAAGTACAAGAACATTCCCTTCGGACTCTTCAACTTTATAATGGGTGTAATTGTTTGATAGATTGAAAAATACTATATAAATTTTATAAGTTATGTAAATTGACAAAGTACTGTCCAGTATATAGTTTGTAAAAATTGAGACAGGCAGCTATTTTAGCCTAGCTTGTTAAACTCCCCATAGTATATTTATTACTTGTAAATTTAAAATCCTATGCATGAGATACACAAAAAAATACATTCCTTCTTGTCTCCATTGCTATTATAGTTTTTTTTAAAGACTTTATTTATTTATTTATTTTTAGAGAGAGGGGAAGGGAAGGAGAGAGGGAGCGAAACATCAGTGTGTGGTTGCCCCTAGTGCATCCCCTACTGGGGATCTGACCCACAACCCAGGGATGTACCCTGACTGGGAATTGAACTGGCGACCCTTTGGTTCGCAAGCTGGCACTCAAGCCACTGAGTCACACCAGCCAGGGCCCATTTCTATTATAGTTTTATAAGCATAAACTATATTTTATATATTATAAAATACTCAGTACTATATGTAAGTTTAGTAAAAACAAGTCTTTGCCTTATTGAGTTAGGGGCAGATCTTGGTAAGAAATGGAAGGTGGAAATATGTGTAACTGAAGATGTGAAAGCTGAGAAGGGGTTGCATTTAGCTATAAGAGGAATATGTGTGAGTGTATAGTCTAAATCCTTCTGTGTGGTCTTTGTGTTTAATTTTTTGCTATTTTGTAGCATTCTAACTAAGATTTTCTTCTTTCTTTCATAGAATTCTATGAAGAAATTCTTTCACT
The DNA here is from genome assembly GCA_004026545.1 of Mormoops blainvillei. Taxonomy (NCBI): domain Eukaryota; kingdom Metazoa; phylum Chordata; class Mammalia; order Chiroptera; family Mormoopidae; genus Mormoops; species Mormoops blainvillei. Next base: position 153,405 of record PVJD01001453.1, on the reverse strand, counting down.
GGCTTATAGTTTAACCTGCCATGGTATTTCCCCTCAAATGTGGCAGCTCCTAAGTATATTATATGAAGTTTTTCAACAGGATTGTTTTGAATACTTTACAGGTATGGTTTTGACCATGTAATACTTACGCTTTTCTGTGTCTACATATTACTTCATTTGACACTTGAAATAAAGACATAGGTGATTTCAGTACTTATCAGAAAATAATTGTTCTTATTTCCATGATGAGCAAAGGATGGGGCTGTTTTAGCAGTGATTTTCAGCCTCAGGAATACAGGCAGTAAGAGGGAGTCTGTGTTTCCTGTTGTATCCTAAATTAGTTTGCAATCAGAACAATTCATTTAATATTTTCTGAATATTGACTATATTTGAAGCTCTGTTCTAAGCTCAGCAGTGCAGCAGTAAACAAAATAACCCTTGCTTATTTGCTGTTTTCATTCTAGTGGGGGGAGAGGGCAAGGTATGGAAATGCACAGACAAGCAAGAAAATATGTAGTATGTTAGATGGTGATTGCTATGGAGAAAAAAATACTCAGAACAATTACTACATCAAATGATGAGCATTCTTTCTGATCTACAGTTTCTTTATCTGTAAATAAGGCGGATTTGTCATTTTTGTTTGTAGCATTTTGTAGTTACAAGGGAAGGTAGTAATATGTGGGTGCCACAGAAATGTGGTTTCTGTGGCAATAATTTATTTCTACTCCTGTTACTCAAGTCTCATTGGGATTTTGAAATTTTTTTTCAGACATGATGCCTCTCCTGCATAATTATGTGACAATAGATACAAATACTTTACTATCAAATCCAAAGCACTTAGAAATACTTTTCACAATGTGTAGAAAGGTAAGCATGCACTAATCCGCTGTTGTAGTGTTGAGTGTTTTACTCTTTGAATTTGTTTCTTATACACTTACTGTATTTTGCCATGTATAATGCTCTCCCATGTTGAATGCACACCCGTGGTTTGTGTGTGTGTTTCACACAGGACTATTATACCCATGCATAATGTGAATCCTTATTTTCCCCTCAAAAACTTGGGCAAAAAGGTACGCATTATACGTGGAAAAATAAGAGTAGTTCTGTATTGTCTTCATCAACATGTATTTGCTATTTTGTGTTTTTAAAATGGAGTTTGGAATTGTAATTTGAAAATTCCATCTGGTGTGTTGGGCTTAAGAATGTTTGCCGCTTTTGTAGCTGTGTACTTTATAATACTCAGAGGTAAATGATATTCTTTGTTTCTTTCAAAAATGCAAACTTGCCACTCGATTTAAAGAAGAGTACTGGGAAAATAACCACGCAATTGGCCAGTCATTGATTTTTCTTTTAGTTGACTGTACATATTGGAAGTCACTAGATATAGGTAATTTGACCATAAATAATGTAAGGCAAAAGGCTGAAATTATTGGGAAAACAGCATCATTTAGTCCAGGATCATTTATAAGCTACATAATGGCAACTGTTACATTTATGCACAAACATGATTGTCTACTGTGTTATCTTTGTCACAGGTTAGATTTGGCCTTCCGTTAGTTATATCTTGGAATTATTAATGACTAAATAATGTTTCCCTTCTATAGGTGAATATATGTATGTACATACATAAATGTAAAACTGTATTGCATACAACTGGCAGAGTTTAGAAAGCTCAAATAGCCACACCTAAAAGTTTGGCCTTGGAGTTGGGATCAAAATACTAGTGTACAACCTATTTCCTCACTGGAAGGGACGTGAACTTGTTAAGAGTGCAGAACCAATAACTGTATATCTGATTTAGGTCTCAGTTCAGCTAAAAAGACCCTGGAAGATTTGGGGAAGTCACTAAATTTCATCCCATGTAAACTGAAGAATTAGAATCATGATTTCTAAAGATTCCTTTTAGCTCTAATAACCCAGCTAGTTAAATCGTAATCACTTGGCACTCTTCAATTTTTCCTAAGTTACAGAAATAGCTGCTAGTGGGGAAAAGAGGAAGAGAAGGCAACAAGCAGAAAATGAAACTGTCTTACATGTTCCATTATAACTTCAAGCTGCTTTGTGTTATAGCAGGAGAATAAAAGTAATATTCACAATGATGTACCTACACTCTCAAGTAGTGAAAATGTTTTGTATTCTTGGTTTTAATAATAATTAATAATAATTGAACCCTTACTGTATACCAGGTATTTCTAAGCACTTTATACTTATTAACTTATTTAATCTTTAGGAGACTGAACCACAATTGCTTGCAGTATGCCTGAAGTTTAGTAAATTGTCCTAAGTCACTGTGCCGGAGCCAGATTTGAACCTACGCAGTCTGACTCTAGAGCCAGACTTAATCTCATTTTTAAATTACTGAAATATATTTTGTTTCTTTAGCATTTGAGGGGGTGGGGGTAGGAAAACAAAACCAACAAACAAAAACCCAAGTAAATGCAATTTTGGGAAAGTGGAGTGATTTTTTTTTTCTTTCTGCATCATACAACCCCATGACGTAGGTATATGTATTATCATCGCCCTTTTGCAGATGGGAACAGTAAGCCTGAGGTTAAATAGCTTTTCTAAAATTACAGCTCCTAAATGGCAGAGCTGGAATTGGAACTGACGCAGTCTAGTTCCAGAGCCCATTCCTGTTTAGAATCTAGATCTAGATACGTGGCCCTAGAGGTGGAATTTTAAATTTACGTAAATAGGGTTGATTCTTGGCTTTAGCAGCTATCTGCTTACTGTTCAACTCACTGTTCCATCTGTTTTCTAGCTTCCAAAATTTTAAAGCTGTCTCTGTTTTTTCCTTTCTTCTATCTTTTTGGATGTATGCCTCTAAAATCTCCTTACTACTTTTTTAATGGCCTTTTGGGAAGGAAGAAAATTAAATGGGGAGTATTCAGTCTGTCATCTTTATTCTTTTTAATTCGGTTTTCTTAAATTGTATTTGTCTAGGAAATTGTCCACTTCATTTAACTTTTCAAATATGTAAGGAATAAAGTGTTCCCCATAGTATTCTCTTATTTCTAATCTCTCCTTTTTTATATTTCTATCTCTTTAATTCCTAATATTTTATTATTTTGTTTGCTCTCTGAAAAAATTTTTTTAGTAATAGTTGTCTCTTAAGTCTTTTTTCTATGAATCTCTTTTTGGTTTCTCTCTGTTACCTCTTTTTGTCTGTATATTTATTTTGTCTTACCTTTATTCTTTTGGTTAAGTTTGTTCTTTTTATGTTTTGTGTTTGATGTCTTGTTAATTTTTTCATGTTTCCTCATTTCTAACATAAGCAACCTCTGCTTTCTTTGGGAAACCTTAAAAAGTGTATAATACCAAATTATGATTATTATGAAAAAATTGGTGCAATATGGACAATTAAAAAAGATTGGGAAAATACAGGGTTTGTTTTATTGTTTAAAAGGAAGGTTTAAAAATTTTTTTGAGTGTTTTGTTGTTTTGGTGCTTTTAAAAGAAAAAGGACTCATGGACATGGACGACAGTGTGGTGATTGCTGGGGGAAGTGGGATATTAGGGGACTAAATGGTAATAGAAAAAAAATACAATAAAGATTAAATAAAAAAAGAGAAGCCTCATTTATCTAGATAATTAACTCATATAGTCCACTTTATTACACCAAAGTTAAGTGAATTTTTACTTTTTATGAGGAATTAGAATAGATAAAGAAGATAGATGGACTTTATTTTGATCTTTCCCTTTTAAGTTGGCAAGGTAAACTTAAAAAGCAAGCAAAGCAATGATTTTAATGGCTGACTTTTTATGAGATACTTGCTTCATGTGGTCTCGATTAAATTTCATGCAGTGCCACTCACTGCTCAGCTCATTGTGGTCATGGCAGGTGCTGTGTGGGGATGCGGGCGAAGATGCGGAATGCCATGCTGCCAAACTTCTTGAAGTCATCATTCTTCAGTGCAAAGGGAGGGGAATCGATCAGGTAACATGTGTGTGGAAAGCCTCTTACTTGATGTTTATATTTAAAACTGAAATATTCCTGATTGACATTTGTTTATATAATGATGGAAATTTGAAAGGATAGCCTGTAGTTTGTGCTTGCTGGTGAAAATCCAATTTAAATGACAGAGGAAAATACTCATGCAATTTGGAAATTGTAACTTACATTTTAGCTGAGAAAGAGATACACAGAAAAATATGTAATAATTTCAGGGGCTATCAAGCAATCATAAAGAAGGTACATGTGTAAATTCTACACAACTGGATTCTCAGAGATTTAAGTTTTCCCTTTGTTTTTGTTTGAGCTATTGAAGTATTCCCAGATTCTTTTTTTAAACCAGAAATGAAGACTCTATGTAAAAAAGAAAAACGTTTCTGTTTACACATTTCTTTTTTCTGTTTACCTTAAACATGGAAAGGCTGAGATCATATTTGGATTATTGCCACCAATTGATTAGATGTGGGCTTTTTAGGACAATCACCAACTAACTGTAATTTGCCTGAAAAGTGAAGGAGACTTCCTGACACTGCTTTAGGACCTTTCTTTGGCCATTTCATCTCTCTGCGTTTTTTTGAGAATATAAATTTAGTATGTCTAATAATGATTTAAATAAGCACAAGTTTTATTGCTATTAAGAGTATCTTATTTATTGATGATACTTTTTACCAACATTCATCCTCTGTGTATGGTTGCTTCTCTTTTTGTTTATTTCCTCTAGTGCATTCCACCCTTCGTTCAACTTGTTTTGGAGAGATTAACCCGAGGGGTCAAGACTAGTGAGCTCCGTACTATGTGTCTTCAGGTTGCAATTGCTGCCTTGTACTATAACCCTGATTTGCTGCTACATACCTTAGAAAGAATTCAGTTGCCTCACAACCCTGGACCTGTAACTGTTCAGTTTATAAATCAGTGGATGAATGACACAGATTGTTTTCTTGGGTATGTGTTTTCTTGATTTTTCACTGCTTCTCTGTTTCTGGAAGGTTGAATTTTTAAGATGTACATATAATAGCATATAGAAAGATAATTTTCATATTTTAAGAATTATTTTTAGTGTAGTTAAAATGCTTAATTTTTAGAGAATGAGGGGTATGTTTCAGCAGTATAATCTAGTGGGAGGAATGCCGGCTTGGAAAATTAGGTTTGGCCCTTTCCCCCTTATTTTTGACCTACACGGATTGCTATATCTGCACGTGACAAAAACTAAGCGTGCATCCAGGTTCCATGACTGTTAAGTGTCTAGAGGTAAAAAAATTCTGAATGAAGTCAGGTTTCTAAGGAAATGTCCAGTCTGGTAGAGTATGAGGTACTGTCCCAGGATATTGAACACCTTGCAGGTCTCAGGGGAGCCCTTTTTCAAATGTGAGGCCAAGATTGTTAGTTGTAGCCCAGGTCCTGCCCTGGTAGGAGAGTTTGGACTCATGTGAAACACTCTCCTAGTTTTCTAAGGTAGGCAAAGTGAGATTCCAGAGTAGTCACATGCCTGCCTCAAGTGACCCAGCACATGGCTGTGACTGCACTATACTAGAATTTGAGCTAGGATGCTGACTAATTTGTTTAAAGCATTAGAAATAATGACTGTTCTTTTTAAGCTTTGTGAGAGATCATTTAGAAAAATTTGCTGGGGGGAAAATAGAAAAATGTATGTAGTGTATTTTGATCATTTTTCGTTCATAATTAAATTTTCCTTGTGTTGTGGTAGAAGACATTGAATAGATTTACTTATAGACATTATGTTCAGCTTATTAGATGCTGAGTTTTTGAAATAGCTTTTGGCACCTGGGGTTAGTGTAGTGTATCTGCCAAAAAACCTCGTAGACCAATGTAATAAAGACAGAGTCTAAGGAACTCTTCCTTTTTACCTTTGGATAGGTTTATGCTGTCAAATACAGGTATTCTTCCTTTAATAAAACTTGTTATGCCAAGGCCCTGATACAGCATTTATATTAATCATTGATATTATGGTAAGATTCACTATACTAATTGCAGATTCCCATAGGTCTTTGTTGATAATAATTGGTTTGCAAAACTTCATTTACATAGGATTTCATATAGTACAAAATGGGGGATATGTCTGTATAATTCCAATGAATAAATCTTAGAGTACACCTTGGACATTCCTTTTTTATTTCTTCAGAATTTGTCCTCATTCCTCACATGCATATTTATTTTTCCTTCATAATTTTTAGGCATCATGACCGGAAGATGTGTATAATAGGACTGAGTATCCTCTTGGAATTGCAAAATCGACCTCCTGCAGTAGATGCTGTGGTGGCACAGATCGTGCCCTCAATTCTTTTCCTTTTCCTTGGACTAAAGCAGGTCTGTGCTACTAGACAACTGGTAAACCGGGAAGATCGCTCAAAAGCAGAGAAAACTGACATAGAAGAAAATGGTAAAGTCCTCTAATTTCAGTGAATGCTATAATTGAATTTGATTTGAGCATGCATTTTCTTTGAATCTTAGTCTCTTTGAAGTCATTAAACAGATTTACATTCTTCGGCCTGTTGCACATTTAACAGATATTTTGGGTTTGGTTGACTTAATTATATCATGTGATATAAACTTATATTTGTTCACAGTTGGATACTTAAATGATTTATCATTGAGCTTAGTGAATGTTATTATACCCTGGGAAATACATTTATAACAGGATTCAATGGTCTTGACAATAAGTTAATAACTGGTATTTATTTATTTATTTTTTGGTGCTAACAGTCTCAGCGAAGGCAGCAGTTATGAGTTAAATGAACCATTAGACGTAGAGGTGTCAGTGCAGCAGATTATGGAGTGCCTGATTTTTTAAAAAATGATTCTTAGGTGACTCATCATCAGAAATTATAATTGGGAAATATTTGTGGTTTACATATATACATTTAGAGTAAAGTACGTAAATGAAGGTGATTTTCTTAATTGAGGCAGAATAAGATTGTTAGAGTCAAGAACATCAGATCTTTATTTTAGTCAATGATACTGCAAAACTCCTTGACAGGGCCCAGGAAGCGACACTGTCCAACTCCAAATGGGGTTCTTCCTCTCGTTTAAAAACGAATTTCCTAGAAAATATACAGTTTTATTTTTGATGCTAAATTCTATCAAATTCTATGGAGGTGTTTGGCAGTATCTTTGTTTTTTTTAGCTAGAAGTTTTATGGGTTATTTCGCTAAGTATATGCCAAAAATTACAGACTTTTTTTTAGTATGTGATGATGTTCTCTTCCTGATTTCTTGTATTGACCACTTTTTATTGATTTATGAAGTTTTCTGTAATATTCCAGACTTTCTTGATGAGTTTCTTACTAAAGTATAGAATAATTAACCAGCAAAGGTATTTCTTGATGTCTTTGTAATTATACCTTTGCCATATGTATGTATAGTTATATACAGACAGACAGACAGACACACACATACAGACACATACATGTGTGTATATGTTTATGTATGTGGTATGTATATGTGTGTGAATATATGTACGTGTGTGTGAGTGTGCTTATGTATGTGTTAAAAACTATGGTTTCTTGCCTTATTTCTAAGACTACCTTGCAGTTTAATCCAGGTATTTATTGTCTACTGGTTATTTACAATACTGGTCTAACTGGACTAGACCAGCACTGAAAATAGGAACAGAGTCCATGGTGATAAACAATTTATCTTTTAACTTTTTAACCCACATGCGGCTAAGTATTTTATTTTTCCTTTACATTTCTATATTTTCCTGTTTCTATTAGCAGAAATGACCTCTTCCCTCAAGCATTTCTGAGTGGTTCATACTCAGTTTAGCTAATTGTTACGTCCTGAATTCTTAGCAGGAGCTCATTGTTACTAAAACACTTTAGGTACTTTAGTTAGGTAATTGCTCCAATAGGTAGAAGCGCTAGCACTGTGGAATGCGAATTCTTACTCAGGCAGGTGTTTATCTGTTGTGTGATTCAAAGACCATTAGCAGCGTTGCCATTGCTGACACAATAATAGTTAAAATTTCAAATTAACAAAAATAAAACACATGCACTGGACTGCACAGTCATTTTATAACTTTTTAAACAAAGTTAATTAGGGTGTCTGCAGTTAAACAGTATTTTACTTTAATAAACATGAGGCTGCCATAGTGAAACAATAGTAATGCTCAGCGGGACCCCACATTTTGGTGTAGTTGGGAGTTGTTTTCAGTGGGGAGGATAAAGTCACTTTCAGCGTAGGAAACTACAATGAAGGTAAGGTTCATTTTTATAATTTTATATAAAATTATGTGGTGATTGTTCCATTTCCAGAACATCATTTTATAATTTTTCTTTATGGAATTTTATATTTTGTTTGTGTATCTTTTGATTCCTTTTCAATAATTCATGGATTCACAGAGGAGATTTCTAGTGATGAAGAGGAGGCAAATGTAACTGCTCAAGCAATGCAGTCGAATAACGGAAGAGGCGAAGACGAGGAGGAAGACGATGATGACTGGGATGAAGAAGTATTGGAGGAAACCGCCCTTGAAGGGTTCAGCACCCCGCTTGACCTCGACAGTAGCGTGGATGAGTATCAGTTTTTTACGCAGGCTCTGCTAGGTATGTCTTTGCTCCCTAAATCTTTGTATATTTTTTCTAAATTTTCTTCATTTCCCCTTGGTAGAAGTTTTGGAATCTTTTTACTACGTGAACTATTTTCCAATTTTGTACAGCAAAGGACATTATAAAAATACAATTAGGGACTCATAAAAGATTGGGAAGAAATGTTTACTACATGCACATCATAGGCTAAGATCCAGCTAAGAAAAACCTTCAAATGAATAAGACCAATAACCCAGTATAAAAATGGGAGCTGTAAATGGAAAATATATAGAACTAAAAATACATAATAAATCAATGAAAATGTTTAGAAAATTATAATGGAAAAATTTTATTAATACAGATATTTTGTTTTATATTTACATATCATTCCCATGGTTGTACCATTATTTATTTCCACTGATGGATATCTGTATGTTTTCCAGGGTTTTTTTTTTTTTTTTTTTTGCCATTACAAGCAATGTTAAAGTGAACATCCTCGTGATAAAATATTGTTTCCAACATTGCAATGATGATATAATGTATTGGCATTATTTAATGTTGCTACAGATATTATTAATGAAGGTGAAACCACCTCTATGTTTTATTGGAATTAGCAGAAACTAGGGGTAGAGAATACAGGGAAAGCCACTGCAAACAGGGGGAAATAAAAGAGCACCCACGGGGAGATGGGAACAGGCGGGGACGCGCTAAGGCAGCTGCTTCCAGGCATGGGTGTGTGTGATAACCAGCCGAAGCTTTTGGGTCCTGGGTGGGGTCTTGGGGTATATTTTAAAATGCTCCTCAAGTGATGGGCAGTCGTCTTTGGATCAGTATTTGGTGGAAAGGAGCACATACATGAAAGACTTTGAGAAAGCAGCAGAGAATTGGATGTGGAGAGGACATGGTTAAAGGTGTTAGGATTTTATACTTGTTGGCTAAGGACTGAGGGAACTGTGATGGAAATAGGGGGATAAAGAGGGTTTGGGAGGTAAAACATTAAATTTGGTTTTAGTTGTGCTGAGTTTGAGGCATGCTATGCAAATAGGCAAGTCCAGAAGCCTTAGGGAATGAATTTTGCCTGAAGGTACAAATTTGAGTTCTTGGTGTAGGTGCAGTGCTGAAGCTGCAGGCAGTGTGAGAATTCTGGAGAAAAATGGTAACAAGTGGGTACAGGTGTTTTCCAAGGTCTGGATTCATAGTTAGTAAAACCCTAGGAAGAAGGTGAAGGAGGCAGAGCGCTAGGTAAAGCAGAGATTTTCAATACCCAGCTATCCGCTGATAGCCCCACATAGTTGGCTACTGAATGGATCCTTAGAAATAATCCATTGTTGGAATAAGTTTCATCACTTGTGTTTGTCTGTTCTTTCTGTCTCTTACTGTCTGCAATCATTTCATTATAATTATATCATATCATTATTATTCCCTAAAATGATTGTCACTGGGCTCCCTATCTTTTCTTCTTCCACCTACCATCTTCCCTCCAAATGCAACAGCTGTGCAGAATCGGGACGCTGCCTGGTACCAGCTGTTGATGGCACCGCTCAGTGAGGATCAGAGGCGAGCACTGCAGGAGGTATACACACTGGCCGAGCACCGGAGGACAGTGGCAGGTCAGTTAGAGTGCATGTGTCCGTGTGCCGAAGTCAGCCTTATTTAACAAGCCTGGTGGCCCTTACATACTGTTTTTTCAATTGTTAGAGGTCAGCCTTTCAAGATAATAAGGAATTATTGTGTGATCTTTTTAATCACTCATGATATCTTAGCTTTACAAAACACCGTGCATTAACATGTGTCTTTTAGTGGTAGTGTCACTCACATCCTCATCTTATTTTGGAGCCAAAGGTAAGACGTAAGGGTTGGGATGAGTCTTGCCGAGCGGGAGTTAATCAGCTGGATCATGCTACTAAACATCTTAAGCACAGATGACCAAAGGCACTTTATGAGTCCTTTCGAGGAGTTTCTATTCCTGGAAATGAAAGACTCTCCATTGCTCTTTTTTGGGCATTACATATTGGTGATCTTTGTTTTTTCTGGTGATTTTTGGGTTTTGAGCTGGAGACATTACTTTATGCTGACATTATTAGGGTCACTCGTAGAAAATCAATGGGAAAGATTTTGTAATTAAAAAACTATTTTCATGGGAGCCGTCATGGAATAGGCATCTGAAGTTTAGAGCCCCTGTTTTCTTCCCTGACTTAGATTTTCAGTCCCGCACAGATCCTCTCCCTGATAGGAGAGGCTGGGCGTCCTTTCAGCGGGAGAGACGGCGGAGCTCGGGCCACTCAACTTTGAGGGTTGTTTTCATTTTGCTCGTTTTTAGCAAACAGTTTTCCATGATGGTAAACATACTTCTTTACTTACTTGAGTCTGTCGAAGGCTAGTGGTCCGTAGGGCAGGATAATTAATACCACCAGTGATGTGCCCTCACAGTGCGAAGTATAAAGAATCTGACTCCTTTGAAGTTATTTCCAGCTTTGTCACCCAAACTCCCTTCTTTTTTTTCCCCTTCTCTTGGCAAATGCTAGAGGCAAAGAAGAAGATTGAACAACAGGGAGGCTTCACCTTTGAAAATAAAGGAGTCCTGTCTGCATTTAACTTTGGGACTATGCCCGGCAACAACTGAAAGATGGAACATCAGCCGACCAAGACAGATGTCATCGGGATATTTCACTTTGCCAGGGGAACGTGGGCGTCAAGGGAGGGAAGGTTGGGAGCAGCCGCCTGGCGCCCTCCTCTGTGCCGGTCACTGCCTGCGAGCGGGCAGTACTTTTATCCACTCTCCCCTTTGACCTTTATCACCATGAAATATGTATTTTAAGCAGCTACTGTATGAAATTAAAGGAAAACATAATCATTGGACTGAAAAGGACGTCATATGCTCCAAAGGATGGATGACCAAGGTGGTTTTAGGGGATTGGGTTAATTGCACGCCTCAGGTTTTTGCCATGCAGAATCAATGGATTTATGCGGATAACAGTGCCTTCTGTTGTACATGAATTATCTGAAAACATTTTTTTGGAGTGCATTGCGATTTTTTTTAAAGCATAAAACATATTTCTAGATATAATGTAAACCTTGGTGATATGTTGACTTATTCTGCATTTTACTATGTGAATTTACCGTTAGGCAGTTAGCTACAAGTCACTCTGGTTTCAAAAACATCCCGCTCCCCTTGCTCACCCGGCTGCTGGGGCTTTCTTCAGGGGCTGTAACATATGCACTGGCTCTGGGTTTTCACTAAGGTGTTCTGTGGCTTTCATAAGCAGTGTCTTATTTCTTCTTCCATCACGTTTTTCAGCCCTGAAGGGCGATATTTCTTTTGGAGTCAGCAAAGATGAGTATCAAGTTCACTTATAACCTGGTAAGTTCAGGACTCGAAAATTTCTTGGCAGGGACTCTTTAGTCACTGGAATTAATAAGTCCAAGTATATTCTGAATCGTGTACTTAATTATGCAATGAATTGACCATTATATTAAAGCACATCGAACTTTTAGGAGAAAGGTGCTACATAAGCACACTGTCTTTCTGGATGGGGGCTTGCATTTTTAATAACTTACCATTCCAGCTCTGGTGGGCCCAGGTCCAAAACATTTTGTAACTGTTTTTTATCTAGGAAAAAGACCCAAATCTAACTTTGCTTTCTCACACATCTGAATTTTCTTCTGCCTGATTCCTTCTAGTCTTTGTTATTGCTCAGTTCGGCTTATGTTTTTCAGGGGGTGGCGCTGTCGGTCAGCTGCACTCTCAGATGGTAACTGATTAGCCGATTGAAAATATTGCAGACGAAAATATCAGCTGCTTTTCCGAGCTGATTCAAGACCAGAATGTGGATCATAGTGTTTTCATTCAGTAAAGTGAAAGTGTATTTTCAGAACTTAATGTATTACTGTGTATGATACAGTTTTCCATTTTTGTGAAATGTCTGCAACTTATACTTCCCATCGGTGACTGGAGGAATTTTTTCCGGGTGCTTCCTATCGTACCATCTCTTACTAACCCTAACTCTCTTCAGAATTCCAGGTGATTCAAGTAGTTTTTACAGGCAGAGCCTAAGAAGCTGTGAGTTTCAGAGTTAAATGATCCCCTGATTTCCTCTGTTCCTCTGTTCATCGAATGTGCCAAATGGTGGCTAAAAGAGAAGAATGGCATGGGGGGAAAGTTTAGCTATCTTAAGCTTTGAAACTCTTCTTATTCTACCCATGTCCCAAGTCATTTAATTTTAACCTAAATAGTATGCCTTCACACTGGATTGTAAAAGGCATGTGACTTTTATTTGGTGAGGAATTGCCTTCTGCAGTATGAAAGGGAAATAATTGTTAATGCATATCATCCTATCTTGTTTTTGAAGCCAGGGTGGTTGTATAATTTTGTTACCAGCAGTGCTAACCTGAATGTGATCCCATTATCTTGGAAATGCAGGAACTTATATGAATGTACTGTAAAGTAAAATGCGGACTGATTCTAGGACCCTGAACTTTCCTGTGTGTAATGATTTCTTAAATGTTGAGTTTTGCTGAAATGTGGCAGGCAGTTAAAACCCCGTCAGTGTTTTCCTGACTTTCTGGAGCAAGGTGGCTATTGGTCCAGGAGGGTGAGCAGAGCTCATCAGGAGCAGCCAAAGATTGGGGCCTCACTGTGGCTGGGTGGCTCAGTGGCTCAGTTAGTTGGAGCATTGTCCCATACATCAAAAGATTGTGGGTTCGATTCCCAGTCGAGGTGCATATGGGAGGCAGTCAATCGATGTTTCTTTCCCTTCCTCTCCTAAAAAAATTAAAAAAAATAAAAAAAATCAGTAAACATATCCTTGTGAGGACAAAAAAAAAAAAAAAAGTGGGGTATGGTTGGGAGTGAAAGTCCATCTCATAAACCGGGACATCTACATGAGTGTGACGGAAGCTCTGAAGAAGCAAAGGTCCTTTCCACATCAGGACCTGGAGGGAGAGAAAAGGTGCTCAGACTGGAGCTATATTCTAATGGGCTGCCATCAAATTAGGAGCCATCAGAACTGAGTGGAATGGTAAATGGTGGCCTTTGGATTCTATACTACTCACCTAGCGTGGCAGTCAGCTCCTTCCCTCTTACAATTTCTGTTAAGACCACGTGGAACCAGTAAATTGTTAATCAGGGAAAATTCCTAAGGTAGAAAAGAGCTATATTATGTCATTTAAGTAATAGAGTTTTCTGTTCAGCAGTTGAGACTGAAAACTCTAATAAATTCATGGGGAAACTTGGCTGTGTGATCAGAGACCACCAAAGTGTGTGTGTGTGTGCACGCATGCACACCTTACATGGTAATCTTCCTGTCCCTGTTTTACACTCTCCATTGAGGTCAGTGAGCACGTGCTACTTGGGCAGTCCACTAGTGAGTGAGGCCACATGATCAATGAACGAAGGGTTGGACTATGCTTTAGGAAGGAGCACCAACTGAGGGCAACAGTGGCTGATCCTGTAGCCAAGAGACAGGCGTGTATGCAACAGCAAGTGAGTGGCTGGCAGCAGGAGTCCGAACCGTGTTGTGGAGAAAACAGAGTGCAAGGCTCTGCCATCCAGGTGGGAGGTGGGGGAGTGCCCACGTTCTCTGGAGGGCACACGAGAGGACACACACCTTGGATATCACCCAATTTGAAAATTACACAAGCAGACGGTTCTTCTCCAGACCTAGAACTTGGAGGCTTCCCAAAGGGTTTGGAAATTTGCACGGGGCTAAGAGCAATTCAGGCGGGAGTGACCTTATGGAGCCTTTTTCCCAAAGGACTTATTTGGGATAAAGGGAGAAGCCAAGGAGGATGGGAACTACACAGCAGGGCCTCATGGGAAGCTTTTAACTGTAGTCCAGTGTCCCACACAAAGCTCTTAGTTTACAGTGACCACACCTTTCCTACTGCCCAGCAAGTGAGGAGAGTACCCTCATTTTTCTTCCTCTGCGGACATTCTCTCCTGGGAGCTGGTGCTGCTTGACCTGCTCCCCTGCTGATTTCAGGCAGTCCGACTCCTCTCTCCTTAGGCATACCAGTGGGTTAGAATTCCTTCAAAGTGGGTAATCTCCGGCCTTAGCATGAGGTCCTCCTCTTTCGCGACACTTGTTTTTTGTTTCACCTTGAGTTGCTCATGCCATTGATTATAAGCTGGAGGGCAGAGACTATGCTTTATATAGTGTTTTGTACACATTTTGTCTTTATATACCTTGCATCTGGTGGCCAAGCATAATTCATATAGACAAATGAATGTATCTTTGAGGTTCTTCTGCCAATGAGGTTGCAATTTAGAGGCATCTCCCAGGCCTCAAATAAGATGTTAGGGTCAGGTGGCTTCCTGTGGAGGCACCTGGTTTTTAGGAGAAAAACAAATTTGCAGCAGGAGCTGGATGGTGAAGTAGACGTATGCTATGGAGGTAAGTTGTCGCCTATGGATCCTTGTTCTCCCTGCTGGCCTTCCTGTTTCTAAATCCAGTGCACAGGTCTTTTGTTTTGTTTAGCTTTGTTTTGTTCTGTGCAGCAGCTTTCCAGGCAGAGAGTCCTCTTTTATTCAGACCTCTCATCCTTTAGTTTCCATGACAAAGAACCCTTTTCTCCTAACTCCAGCTGTTTCTTTCCTTCCCCTATGGGTTCATTATCCTCCACTCAATTTTAAGAGCCTATTTATTCATCAGGCATTTATTTTGCAGAAAGTAATTCCAACATTGATCCTGGCCTCTCTTCTACTGTCTTGGCTTTAGTTAACACTCCTGACCTCTGCTTTGGCATTCAGACTTCTAGAACCCATTGCCGCCTCTTGAGGGTCGCAGGTATCTCAGGGTCACCAATGGAAATCATGTTCCCCCCATCCCCCCTCTATCTCCAGCCCTGCCCTCCCTCAGTGTTTCTTGATTGGTAGTCCCGGTCACCCAGGTCTTGTTAGATATTTGGGTGTCATCCTTGATGACTCCCACTTCTTCACTCCTCACCCTGATTATCTCTTCAAAAAATAGTCTGGGTCTGACTCTGTATTATCTTACTGTAGACCACCACCATTCCTTGCTAGAATATTCTAGTGTCCTCCAATCTGAGACCTTATCCCTGCTCTTGTGCCCCACTTTACTGCCCTCACTGATTCACCAATGAGGCAGAATGAGTTTTCAAAATGCAAATTTTGATTGCATTACTAATCTGGGACATTAAGATCTCTCATTGGTTTTTAGGATACAGCTAAAATCATTAAACTGGCCCAAAGACCCTGAGTTGATTTGGCTCTATTTAAACTATCCATCCTTTGCTACTTTCTTAGTACCTTCCAGCTACCTTTTGTCACTGCTTCCAATTCACTAGTTTCTTCTCCCTCCTGGAGGTTCGCTAATGTGATTTTTCCTCCCTCTACTCTTTCAACTTTGAACATAAATATTTCCTCAGAGACGCTTTTTTGCTCTTAGGATCCCTATATCAGCTTTGACTCATGCATCCCACTTATAACCAAATAATTGTGCAATATAAGCTCCTTGAGAACCAAATCAATATTCTACTTACTACAGAAGCCCAGCACCTAGTGTAGTGCTTTGTTTGTGGTGCTTTCATTGTTGGAAGCCTGTGTGGTCCAAAGCCCCGTCAAAGGAAGACTTTCTGGTAAGAGCTGAATTGGAGAAGTTAGTTGGCCTTAAAATATCCCACTTGAATTAATTGCCTAGTTTTAATCAAACAAATATGTAAAGAAGGTCAACAATTTGGTCTCCCCTTTGATCTAGCGATGTTTAAACATTTGCTCGACATTTATTTGGTGGAGTTAGGGAGAAATTGATTTAGTAATAAAACTTGTATAGTATTTTAAAACTAGGAAATTTATTTTATGCGTTTACCACACAGTTTTCGAAACCAGATAACCCAGTGCCGATCATTCCCAATAACCAAAACTACAAATTCAATTTCATAATATTTTAGCTCCCCGAAGCTGCTCCTGTCAGACAGCGCTCAGCTGGGTGGTGTTGGGATTGGCAGCATTTTTACATAAAACGAAATGTTCGGCATTGGTAGATCCCAGTAAGAGGTGTTTATTTCCTCATGAAGGTATTGGCTACTTTGGTGGAAAGAAGAGCAGTTTTCATTTCACTCGTTAAATGAGGAGTTGTATCTGGAAACCTCTGTTATCTGGGACCATATTTCCAGGGTATTCGAGTGAGGTCTACGCACTCCTTGCAGCTGGTGTCCTAGCCACCCCGTGGGTGACCCGCCCTTCCCGGGGCTGTGGTTGGGCACCAGCGCCAGAGAGTCTCTGAAGGCAGAGACAGGCGGGCTGTTGATTCTCGCAATGTGCCTGCGGCTAACAGGCTTTCAGGCTCTTCTTTCAGCCCAGGTTTAAAGAATTACGGCATAACCTAAACCAGTTGCTCTGCCAGGTGATGCTATTGCCCTTCTGCTCTTTCATGGCCCTATCAACCTTATATTGATCCTCACCTGGGTTGTCTTTTGCTTGGCGGCTGTGTTACAGGCTGTGGTAGCAGAAAATGACACCCTACCCGTACTCCAAAGATGTTGAAATCCTAATGCCTGGAATTTGTGAATGTGTAACCTTACAAGGCAAAGGGGGATGGGGTTGCAGATAGAATTCAGTCTGATAAGCAGTTGACCTCAAAATAGGGAGCATATCATGGGTTACCAGGTGTGCCCAGTGTAATCACGGGGTTTCTTAAAGGTGAAAGAGGGAGGCAGAAGAGAAGGTCTGGGTGATATGTGAGAAGTTCTGACGCCATCATGGCTAGAGCTTTGTCCGTGGAGGAATGTGGCCATGAGCCCACAGGTGGCCTCTAGACACTGGCAAAGGCCAGGAAATGGACTGTTTCCTGGAGCTTCCAGAAAGGAATGCAGCTCTGCCAATACCTTGATTTTTAGCCCAACTGAGACCCATCTGGGACTTCTGACCTCCAGCACTGTAAGATAACAAATCTGTGTGCGTTAAGCCTTGCGTTTGTGGTAATTTGTCACAGCAGCAATAGAAAACATACACAGGCCCCAGTGGGGGCAGATGGAAAAGTCTCAGCTTTGAAGACTGAGATATTAATATTTTGGGCTGGACATTTTAATTGCTAAATCAAGGCCATATTTTGCAGTATAAAGTGATGCCGGGGCTTCTTACTACCTAAGCGCAATCAGGAAATTATTGGGCCTGCCAGGTGTTTTCATCTAAAACTGGGAGCAAATTTTCTCCAGTGGATAGAATTTAAAGAGCGAGTGGAAGGTAAAAATAAATGTGCATTTTGATTATATCCCCTAGGTTGTGATTGTTTATATCCCTCTTATAATAATAGTACAGTATCTAAACTAGTGTAAAACATTATATTTTGTACTTAATATATTCATTCAGCAAATACCCCGTGGTTTCTGACATTTTCTGAGCCCCTTGAGTGAGTTTTCCTTTCAGTTTTATGAGAAACAAAGATTTTTCCATTAAATTCCTTTTCTGCTGAAGTTACCTAGAGCTGTTTGCTGTTGCTTACAGCGCAGCAGGCGAACGGACGTAGGAAACAAAATAGCACTTTTTCATCTGGAGAGTCGTGTGGCCCCAGGTGGGTTGCTCTTTGCTTGTGGCGTAGCCAGTCTCGGAGACGGCCCCCAATGATCCTCGCTTTCCCTCGGGTCGTGCCCACTCACACTGTTCAAAGGTAAGACTGTACGCTCAGTAGCATATAGAAGAAGTTACCATGTCATTTCCACGATTAGGTTACTGAAAAACTGTGACTTACAGTTGGACACACTCTAGCCCTCCCGCACCCTGG
This sequence comes from Mormoops blainvillei, assembly GCA_004026545.1. Lineage (NCBI taxonomy): Eukaryota > Metazoa > Chordata > Mammalia > Chiroptera > Mormoopidae > Mormoops > Mormoops blainvillei. The sequence goes on along the minus strand of PVJD01001453.1, from coordinate 135,191 downwards.
CTCACTTGTTCCACTGAGTTGTTCTGGTGGAAGCCATGCTGTGAGGAGCCTGATGGCGAGACCCACACGGTGAGGAACTGACACCTCCTGCCCACAGACACAGGAGAGTGTTGGGAACTCAGGTGCTTCAACCCTCATCAAGTCCGCAGGGACTGCAGGCCTGGCCCACAGCTAGACTAAAACCTCATGAGGAGCCCAAAGTCAAGCCACCCAACTGGGCCACTTCTGGGTGCCTGACTCTCAGATACTGTGTGGGCTAACAAACGATTGTTGCTTTTAGCTAAGTTTGGTGGCAATTTGTTATGCTACTATAGAGGACTGACACATCGCTCATTAAAAACTGTCCTACAGTTTACAATATGAATAAAGGTAATACACCCTGAATTGCTAGGAATACAATCTGTTATTCCCTCGTATGAGGGAATACTGGTGTCTGATAAGAAGCAGAACTAGGTAACCTCTCAGATTCCTCCCTAACCTGAGATTCCACAATAGGTTGAAGCTGAAAAGTGAATGTGATAACTGAATTTTCCTAAATTAGACTTACTGTCTACTTTCAAACTGAGCTTTATCTGAAAGCACATGATGAAATCTGTAGCTTAGATTCAGTTTACATCTATATTCAAATGTTAGGCATTTGTTCTCAGGGGCTACCATTTATTTTTAGTCAGTTATTTTTTAAAAATTTAATCTTTATTGTTTTTTTTTTCCCATTACCATTTAGTTCCATTATACTCTCCTCCCAGCAATCACCACACTGTTGTCCGTGAGTCCTTTTTCTTTAGTCAGTTATTTTTAATGTGCAAAACTTTTTACAAATGAAAAACCATGATCTAATTTACAGGCTATATTTATATGGGCATAAAGCCCCATTTGCAACCATGGCTGAATTAACTTTTCACATATTCAGACATTATCTCTAGTTACACCGACTCCATGGGTCAGTTCCTGTAAACCATGCAATTGAGATGGCTCTTCGATAGATCAGTTTAACGTGCGTGACGAACTTGCATTGCTGTGAGGCTATTTCTGTCTCTTTCAAACGCATTCACAAGTCTGGACATGCCTCTCTGCCCTTGGGCTGTATTTTTATCCTGTCATGTTTATAATCAACTTGGAAATCTGATTTTCAGAGACGTCTGGGTATAGAATTGACTGTGGGGTTTGAACAGCAGGACAGATTGCTCATGTAATATGATAACAGGCATTTGCCTCCCTCGGTCTTCTGTGGAGCTGCCACTTGGTGATGATTATTTAGTGATACTGTTAATTTTATTCCGCCAGTGGGAGAACCACTAAATTAGAGTAATGGATTACGCTGTCAATCAGGTTTGGCAGAACCTCCATGAGATTTTGTAACGGAATGAAATCAACATGGTCCAATGGCACTAACTATGATAAGTAGTAGACCTTACTAATTAAAGAGCTAAAATGTTAAAGTGCAGTAAAGTGCATTTTTTTAATGGTGGATCTATTTTTCCACTGCGTGGTTTCATAAGGTTGTAAATGGGATTGTCAGGGTAAACTTGAACTTAACAACATTCCCAAAGGAAAATTTAAGTGTAAAGTTTAAAAGCATTGATGATATATATGTGTATATATGTCTATGCCTATATATGTTTGTTTGTATATATGTATGTGTTTGTATGTATGCGTGTGTGAGAGACACACACAGAGAGACAGAGAGACAGAGAGAGATACCTTTTCCTTGGCTCTCTTAGGTTTGATAACTGGGTACTTGAGAATTAAACTAAGAAAAGACAACAGGAAAAAAGATACACAATTTTTATTAATATTCATGTGCATGGGAGTTCACAGAGAAGTGAATGTTCAAAGGAGGAGTTTGATTTAGGGCCTATATACCATTTTAACAGAGGAAAGTGGGTTTGGGCCTCAAGGGATGATAAATTGTGGCAGAGTGACTAGGAGATATTTGGGAAAAACTAATGGAAGGTAAAAGTCAAGTCTCTTTATGCAAATTTCTGTTGGTGTTGGCTGTTCATCTCTGGTGATGAGTTCCCCTACCCCCTCCCGGTGGGGGCGGGGCACATCCTCACAGAGGGAACTATATGCCTGGCTCTCGGATGGATGAGGGGACGACAGAGACCTATTGCTGCAACTGTTGGTTCTCAATTGCCTTCTGCTAAAAATAATTCTCATGACAACGCGGCATATTCTGGAGTGGCGTATCCTGATCTCCTTCAAGTAAACGCACCTTGGCATAGCTCTGCGTTTGCTCACACGCGCTGGGCAATCCAGGGGGGCTGTCAGGCTCTTCACCTTCACCTTGGGGCTGCCTTCATCCTGTACCAACAGCAGCAGCAGAAGGGTGACTTTTCTTGTCCCCGGAATTTCAAAAACTATTTTGCCCACACAGGTTTCTTGATGGTCTGTAAAACATTCTAAAATTCTTAATTCTTGTCACGTCCTTTCCTGCTTTTATAAAGAATATTTATGGCCAAGAAGGCTTTTAAAGGTCATGGACACCAGTTTTGGCAACCCTTATGCTTCATTTTTCTCATTTATTTTCCCCTTCAGTTTCTTATTTTTCTTTAGGTTTCTCCTTAGTTCATTCTAGTCTTATCTGAAAACTTAGTTTGTATTAGAAATGTGCCAAGCTCATTAAATACCTGCTAGAATTTTAGAGATGGAGTGATTGTAGTTGGGTTCACTGTAAATATTTTGACCTTTTAGTGAAAAGGAAAGAAAAGGTGAAGGGAGAAGAGCAGATGTGAAGGCGAAGTGGGTAACAGTATAAATCATGTTGCCATCATTTGGGGCGCTGGGAAAAAAGTCAATTCCTTCCTATGAAAAATTCCCCTGACCTACACAGTTCCTAAGGCGCTGACATCAGAGCATGCCATGTGTTGTGAGTGTATGTTTATAGGGTAGTGGTGGTGATGGAGGGGTGACAGAGCCGATGCCAGGAATGCCATGGTGAAGCATGTTGAAAATGTGTTCATCTCTCTGCCTCACCCCTGCCTCGATGGCTTGCTTTGTGCTGGATGCCCAGTACATGTGACTTATTATTGTCGGCAACTCGTAGACAGTAGTTATTATTTTCTTACTTGATACCCTGCCACTTTTTCTCAGTAACTATAGAACATAACCAATAAGAGATGATTCATACAGCCCTCAAGGCAGACAAGGGAGTTGACTTAATCATCATGTATTAGGGTTCTCCAAGAAACAGAACAGATAGGGAGATTATATACATACATACATTTGTATAAATATATATACATTTTATATATTACATATAAAATATATAAATATATAATATATATATATATGGGGGACCCAGGAAACCCAAAATTTATAAAAAATTATGTATTTATTCTTACATTTTTAAAGTTCAGTCACCTCCAAAGTACTCTCCCTTTGATGCAATCCACCTATCGAGACTGTTTTCCCATTGTTCAAAACAGTTTTTGAACTTGTCGATTTTGATGCCTTTTTGTGCTTCTGCTGCATATTGTTTCATCTCTTTCAAATTGGGAAAACATTTCCCTTTGAGGACTTTTTTCATTTGGGGGGACAAAAATAGTTGCTCAGGGTGACATTGGGTGAATAGGGAGAGTGATGCACAGGGGTAATACTGGTTTTCATCAAAAATTGCTGAACATTCAGTGCGGTGTGGGCAGATGCACTTGTAAATCACCCATTATGAAACAGGCAAATGCATTGAATCTTCAAAAAAAATTCACTGAGGCCAAACACAGCCTGTCACAACAATGCCAGCTGGCACACTGATCCAGATAGGTTCCTAGAACACTCACCCAGCAGGGGAAGCCTGTACTACAAGGGGACCACCTTCCAGAAGATAGTTCCAGTTTTTTGGGTCCCCCCATATATATGGTCTGCCAGAAAGTATCCAGCCATGTAATATGAAAAATAGAGACATTTATTGAAGAAGATACAAGATAGAAGGAGCATTGTACATAGTACAGTGATGTCTCAGTCCCCTTCAAAGTAGGCAACTTGGGAACTCACACAGTTCTCTCAATTGCCATCAGCTGGCCCATCATATTTTCTTGAATCTCAGCCATGGTCTGATATCTCTTTCCTTTCAAAGGTGATTTTAGTTTTGGGAAAAGCCAGAAGTCGCAGGGTGCCAAATGTGAGCAATAGGGGGGCTGAGTCACCTGGGTGATTTGATGTTTTGCCAAAAAACTCTGTACAAGGTGTGATGCATGAGCAGGAGTGTTGTGATGAAGCTGCCAATCGCCCGGTTGCCCATAGCTGCGGCCTTCTGAATCATCCAAATGATTTCTGCAGAGGAATGTTCAAGCTTAATGCAGAATTTGATGCAGATTCATTGCTCTATTTGCTCAGCCATTTTGACTGCGATGGCCACACAGTACACATGCTCATTCAATGGCACCTACTACTTCCACTGACTAGTACAGTGAAGTCATCATTGTTCACACATGTGCATTCAGTCCACTCTCCTTGGCTGCCAGGTTACACTGATGTTGCATAAATTGTTCTCATTATATTAACAATGGTTAGACTTTTTCCAGACAGACCTTGTATCTTATATTTCAGGAATAATTTCTATAATTACATTTTCAAATATGTGTTTCATTCCACTGTTTTGACTTTCTTCTATGTATATGTGGAATATCTTTTGCCTGTCTTCTGTATTTATAATTTTGTTTCTAATCTCTTTGAACTCTTTCTCTATTTCAGTTTCATTTTGCTTGCTTTCCTCATTCCCCCCACCTCTTTACTGTGCTTTCTGTAATATCTATTTTCCCTGTGTTTTAAAATAATTTATTATTTATGTGCCTTTTGTTTTCTTCCCTGAGTTCTGCCCGTTCCTCTTTCTCTTCTTTCTGTTATCCGTCAAGCCATCTGCATCCATTGTTTCTTCCTTTTTTCTCTCTATTTCTTCTATTTCTGCTTTGCTATCTTCCTTTATTATTATGATTTTATTTGAATGCAATTCTTATCTGCTCTGTGACAACTCTTTCTGGTGGATTTTCTTTTTTTATCCAGATATATTTATTTATTATTATTATTTAATGTTTTATTGTTTACGCTATTATGACTGTCCCAATTTGTTCCCTCTTTGTCCCCCTCCACCCAGCCCACAGATTTTCTTTATTACAGGACACATTTGCTATGTTTCCCCACATTTTTCTTATTGCATAGAATTTAAATAATTGATGCACTATCATTTATTTTTTGCAATTCATATTTGAATGCACTGTGCTTTCCTGACCAGGTCTGGCAGGCGGTAAGGGGGGTGTGAGTGAGTGAGTAGGGCAGGGGTTACCCCCCCAGATGGTGTCGTGAAAGACATGACTTTACATAGCTCGTGTCTTTTTTCACTACTCCCTTATCATCCTCTTTTGAGTTAAGTAGATATATCCTGGTATACCATTTTAATTTCTTTGTTGGTTCCTTTTACTATCTATTTTTAAAATTATTTTTTAGTGGTTGCTCTGAGGATTACAGTATGCATTTTAACATTAAACAATCTAGTTTAGAATAACACTAACTTAATTCCAATAGTATATATATATTTTGCTTCAATATAGCTCCCTTCTCTTCCCCTTGTGGTGAATTATTTTTCTCTTTCTACATTAAAAATTTCTTTGGCAGTTTGAATATCCTATGTCTAGGTGTGGATCTGCTTGAATTTATCCTGTGTAGAACTTGTTGAGTTTCTTGGCTATGCAGATTAATGCTTTTCATCAAATGTGGAGAGCTTTCAGTCATTACTACTTCAAATCTTTTTTCTGCCCCCTTTTCTTTTTTCTTTCTTTCTTTTTATTTATTTAATATTTTAAAATAGACTTTATGGGGGTGACACTGGTTAACAAAATCATACAGGTTTCAGGTATACAATTATACAACATATCGAATGTACACTGCATTGTGTGTTCACCACCCCAAGTCAAGTCTCCTTCCATCACCATTGATCCCCCCTATACCCTCCGCCACCCCCCTTCACTCCCCTCCCCCTGCAGTCACCACACTGTTGTCAGTGTCCATGAGTTTTTTCTCTTTTTTTCTTTTCTGTTCAATCCTTTCACCCCCCCAACCCCCAACCAACACAACAAACAATCCAATTAAAAAAATGGGCCAATGACCTGAATAGACACTTCTCCAAGGAGGAAACACAGATGGCCGAGAGACAAAGGAGAAGATCGCAGTGTCACTAATCATCAGAGAAATGCAAATTAAAACCACAATGAGATGCTACCTCACACCTCTTAGAATGGCTATCATCAATAAATTAACAAACAATAAGTGCTGATTAGGATGTGGAGAAAAGGGAACCCTAGTGCACTGTTGGCGGGAGTGCAGATTGGTACAGCCACTGTGGAAAGCAGTGTGGAGATACCTCAGAAACTTAAAAATGGAACCGCCTTATGGCCCAGCGATTCCACTTCTGGGAATTTATTTGAAGAAACCCAAGACACTAATTTGAAAGAATATATGCGCCCCTATATTCATTGCAGTGTTATTTACAATAGCCAAGATTCAGAAGCAACTCAAGTGTCCATCAGTAGATGAGTGGGTAAAAAAACTGTGATACCTTTACACAATGAAATACTACTTGGCGGTAAGAAGACAGAAATCTTACCCTTTGCAACAGCATGGATGGACCTGGAGAACATTATGCTAAGTGGAATAAGCCAGTCAGAGAAAGACAAGTTCCCTATGATTCCACTCATATGTGGAATCTAATGAACAAACTGAACTAACAAGCAAAATAGAGACAGACTCAGAGAGCAGGCTGACAGTTGTCAGGGGCTGGGGTGGTTCTTTTCTCCTTTAAACATCCTCCGAAGTTCCTCTGAACTTCGCCTCACTCACTGTGGTATCTGAGGTCTGTTTACTCCTCTGCTTGCTTCACCGATGCTGTGCCTATCTGGGAAGGCGATCCCTTCATTTTTAGAGGGTGTGTTTAAGAGGCTGCTTTTGATGGTGTCTACTCTGGATACCCCTGGGCACCTTCCACCTTTCTCTCTCTTCCCCAGCACTTGAAACCTGTTCAACCTCAGTCCTGCCCACAGCGGGTCTCAGGGTGATTCCTCCCCTTCTGGGAGAACAATTTTGCTGGTGATTTCTGAGTCCTGGTGATTTCCATGTCCTGTTGCTGCTACGTCTCCCTGTGCCCTCCTGTTGTTCTTCTTTTTGCCTTCTGCCGGGACTCCTGAAGAGCTCTGCTGAAGTCAGTTGCTTAAAACACTTCCATTCAGTCTAGACTTAGGAGGGTTTCTAGGTTTCCTAGTTTCATGGAAATTGAATTTGTGGCTTTAAAAACTCTCTGTGGTTTTTAAGCAAAGTCCTAGGAAGATTCATAATGAAACTACCACCATATTTATACCCAATGTCCTACAGGTATGTTAAAAAAAGCCGAGCATATTTTCAAAATCTGTTACAGTGTTCAGAAGAAAGATAATACAGAAACAAAGTTGGCCCAGAGCGTTAGTCAGATATGGTGACTGTCATTCACTTCAGTGCACAACTTTCAAGGGGGCCGGGGATCAGAGTGATGTCACAGGAGGCTGGTCACTTGCCTAAGTTGCATTTTGAGCAGGACTGGGAAAAACCCTTAACAGGGCCAACTGCAAATATGAGAGTATTGTAAATTCTCAGTGATTTTCTTCAGTTTTTCTTGGAGAAAGAAGTCCAAGATGCAAAGAAAGAGAGAGGGAAATGGGATTTTGCAAAGGGAATTGAAGATGCAAGTGGAGAAGATAGGTGCTTTGGGCTAATGGTAGGACCAGAAAAGAAACTGGTTTCTTTCTCTGATTTGACAAGCAATGACATAAAAGTTGGATAGGTGGGTTTTTTAAATAAAACACAGTTTCAGAGCCTTGTGATGACCTCAGAAAAATTTCATTTTAAGTTTATAAGCCAGGAAGAGTAAGTCAAGTTTCAGTTGATAAATTCCAAGTTAAAGAGGCATCATGAAATTCTTTTAAATCTTGTTATGCATTATACAGTGTATTTAGCTAGAATTCATTTTAACAAAAGAGGCACACATGGCTGGATTCTGAACTTCATTATGTGTCAGGTATCAATTTCAAACTCAGGGCCTTACTGAGATTGTACGTGTCACCCTTCACCAAATGACAGGTCAACTCTGCAAGTCTCGTGTGTTGGAGAAAGAACCAGCCAGCCTTTTCAGCAACAAAACTGTCAGGAAGTCGGAAGTGCCTCCCAGACCTGGGTTTCAGGTATCCTAAAAGAAGGGAGAGGAGATATATTTGTAGAAGGCGAATCCTTTCTATAATTCTCCAAGCCACAGTGTAGATGGCTGCCTACTAACTCTTTTATTTCTTATTCTTTTTTTAACTTTATTTTTATTGTTGACACTCTTACAGATGTCCCCATTCCCCTCCCCTCACCCCTGCCATATGCTCACCTCTACCCAGTCCCCCCCCCCACCTCCCTTCCCTCGGGCCATCGCCACACTGTTGTCTGTGTCTGTGGGGCATGCATGTATGTTCTCTGGCTAATTCCTTCAGCTGCCTATGAATTCTTTGTCTCTAAGTCTAGTCCTAACAAATCTGGATAAAGTCACCCAGGCAAGATGGGAAGGCCTACTACAAAGGGTGGAGATGAGATAGGAGAGTGACAGCAAGGCCTGCTGCTGTAACGTGATCTCTCCAGATGGATTCTTTCATCTTAGGTAAAAAGCTCAGCCCTGACACATCCTCATTCTTCTTGCGCAAACGTTACAATGGTTGACTTTATTATAAGGATTAAGATCTATGATTTAAGTGATGTGATGTCAACAATCCTTACTTAATCCTATATTGATGCAACAACTGCTCTCTCTACGCTTTGATTTAGTTAATTGTGATGCGGGAGTTTGTAGATCCCTGAATTCCAACAATAGCAATTGCTATACTTACCGTGCAGCTGTTGATCTGTGAATCCTTTTTTACGGCCATGTTATAGAATTGACTGACGCTCAGTTACTCTGAAGGTAATAGGCATGACTTCATTTGTACTATAGTAAAAAAATAGATATGAAAATATATTTGTATTTAAAAATTATATATTTTTTATTTTGGAAACACTCAAACCTTGGGCTGCAGACCAGCTTGTCACATGATGTTTCGTGAAATTTTAAAATACAGTAAAATAATATAACCCACTGATCATTTGTATTAGTTTTTAAAAATGATATTTCAGGAACTTATATAATCCTTAATGATAAGTGATACCTGCATATGAATGCTCTTTTGAATTGAGCTCACAGCCTTTAAAAAATAATAGCACGGATGTGTCTCTTACGGACAAAGTGGAGAGAATGTAGCGGAGAGATAGTGTGTGGACAGGGAGGATCAAGAGTAAGTGCTTTGAAGTCCCAGACGACTGAAAGGACTTAAAACAAAAATGTAAGAGCCCACGAGGTAGCCAAAACATCAATAACAACAAAAGCAACAGCAACAAAAAGCCCGAACCCCAAAGACACATGCCTGGATATTTATTATTTCAGGAAATACAGCACAATAGCTGGGTTACTTGTGTCATTTGCCTTGAAGTCACAGTATGTCCCCCTCATCACTGTTTACCACACCCACAGCTCTCTTCTGAAGAAAATGAGGGAGTCTGGATGATTTGTGAGGGTTTAAGCCAAACCGTGTTCTAGAGACAAACTCCACCGGTGATGCTGACAAATTGATCAATTGGATGCTTTCATTATAATCCACACGGATTCCAGGAGATAGGCAGAAATGGACATTTTCTCTCAATGTTTGCTGAGATTTGTGCTGTTGTTCCACAAGGCCTGCTGGGTAGCCACATCTTTGGGACGATGAGCGACCGAATAGCCAAGAGGCAGGTGATGACCTGTTCGACCCGTGCTCCTGGGGCCTTGTGAGAGATCCTTATCACTGACGGTGACCAGGCATGTCTCTTGTAATCTTGAAAAGCCACTACACACCAGAACCTGGGCTTCTGCGTCAGAGCCTCTGTCTGTATCTCATGTTTCTTTCCAGACCAGAGGGAGCAAGAGGTTGCAGAGATGACAGAGAAGACAAGCTCTGGAGGTCCTGGGCTCAGATTCTTGCTACTGAACTGACGATCAGCCGCTGTGAGGTCATTTAGTTCAGGTAATGCAAATATGGTCTGTCCTACTTAACAGTAGACTTCTTACCAGAATTCAGTAAAATCATAACCTATCAAACATACTAAGATTTTTGAAAGTTGTAAAAGGCTGTCCAAATGTTATTATGTTTCATCTCTCAGCCAGTCAATGTCTTTCATATTGTCCTTTATATATTTTGCCTCCCCTGGGCTGCAGACACACTGCGGGATCCCAGAAGGTGTTTGGTAAATGCTTGTTGCGAGTGTGATCATCTGGAAATCATGACCTTATGGTTCCCTCAGAAATGCGGCCACCTTCAAAGAACAGTACAAACAGGAATTCGAATAGCATGCAAATCAAATGCAGAACTCAAAGGCAGTTCTTACTAAACCCCCTTTCCCTCCTATTCATTAGCACCATGAGTCTCTGGGGTCTGTCACTGTCCCCCCGCAAAAGGACCCTCTCCCTCACTCTTCCTGACCCAGCTCCTCAGTACCCTCTCTTACCCACCCCTAACCCACCTGCCCAGCCCTGCACTGGGCCCTCCACATGGTGTGAGATCCCCTGGGAATTCAAGCTCGTTTCTAACTCTCACTGCTATAGCGAGTATAGCCCTCTCGTCCTCATTTCTTTTTCTGAATCCTGCCTCCTGAGAATCCAGATCTTGCTTAATCTTGCTCAGAGGAAGAGGGAGGGGCTAAGCAGCGGGTAGAACCAGAGCCTGATTTATTTGGCAGGAGGAAGGGCCCGTGATGCATGTAGCAATAAAGTTTTTATTGGAATAGAGAAGTTCTGCCTCGTTTCTGGCAAACAGAGAAAAAACAATTTCATCTTTGCGTAAATTGATTTCATTAAACTAAGAAGCCGTAACAGTTTGGCATCTGTCTCACTATGATTTTTTTCTTTGTCTTTTTTTCTGCTGTCTCTCTATAATTTATTGGATTACAACCATAATTTTTTTTTTTTTGAAACCAGAAGCTGCAGTTTGCTAAATCATCATCCCTTTGTTACATTCTGAGGAGACTTGCTGCTTCTTCATAGGTAGTGTCGGAATAGAAGGTTTTGGAATTAGGAGGAAAGTGCCGAGCAGGGTATTTAGTAGCTAAGACAGGCAAGGAGACTTGCATCAGAGTTTTACAGAGGCCACTGGCTGAATTATTAATATGTCTCGGGTCTCAGCAGCGCTTGGTTACCATCCTTTATTCAATCTTTCTGAAAACATAGGAAATTCAGGAAATTCAACTAGAAATCATGGAGGGCTCACTACATAGTCGGCGCTGTCAGCATAGGTGGCAGCCCGTTCGAAGAAGACCCAGGGCCTGAGAAACCTGTGGTGCACTGGGTTCCAGCCTCTGTGCCTGACTGGGGGCCTCACTCCTGCATTCTCTGGCTCTTCACGCCAGTGCCCGGGGAACAGTGCCATGTTGGAACTCTCGGGAACATCCTAGATGGCAGAAAATGCCAATTCGTTATAAAGAGAGGTACTGCAGCATGCCACGAAAAACATGATACGTGGATAAGAATGGTGGTGTCTCATTTCTGTGAATAAACAGAAGGGGGTATTATGTGTTACAAATGAAGAGACTGAGTGAGAGAGAAGCTAGATGGGATATACCTAGATGTGCCGGCAATATTTAGCCAAAGCTTTCAATTAAAGTGTTTTTTAAACAAAAATTTATGCTGGTCACAGTTATTTTCTAATACAAAATATTTGTTCATTAGGCTATACGGAAGGTTATTGTCCAGCAAATTTTCAATTCCCCTCCTCCCCCAGCCTCCATGGGTGCTGCGTATCCCCTCTTCACCCTGCTGCGTTTGACTTTGGCCGCAGCCACCTGGACTGCTTTAGCCAATGGGGTACGAACAGATGAGAGCACAGACCTGAAATGCGCTTGCCCATCTGGGCTTGCTCTCTTGAGCTCTTGCATTTCACCATGAGAAGAATGTGCCGTGGATACTGCTAATCTAAGATGAATGACGGGGAGCAAACCTGGACCCGGCCTAGGAGTCAGGCCCTGCTAAGCCCAGCCCATGTCAGCTGAGCCCACAGATGTGTGAGGGGCAACCTGTTACTGCAAGCCACTGAAATGTGCATGTTCTTTGTTAGTATTATTGTCCTGGTAAAAATAAATTAACGCATACTTGCCCAAGGAGCAAAACAGTTCCGGGGAGCACCTTGTAGCCCTCAGTGCTTCTGCACTGCACAGACTGGAAACAGGATGAGAATGGAGGCTGAATGGTCTGAGAAAATGGGCCAGGACTGGAAGTCAGAAGTCTAGTGGGTCTTCCACCTTTAATAATATAATAGCTTATCCTGATGAAGTACAGACTACATGGCAGGCATGTTTTAAAAGCAGTTTTATTAATTCACTTAGTCCTCACAACAACGCTATGAGGTAAGTGTATTATTATTCTCACCTTAGAGATGAGGAAACGAGGCACAGAGAGATTAAGAAGCTAATGGAGATCTCACAGCTAGTGAGTGACTGAACTGAGGTTCGTACCTCAACAGGCAGTGCCACTGGATGCTGTCATCACCACCAGGTGTCCTGTCCACAACGGAGGCACCCCTCTCTTCATCAGCTGGGGCACCTGGCTCCCGATGGCTCTCACCTGAGTCCATCTCTGAGAGTTGTCCTTGACCAAAGGGAGCAGCCTCACCCAAAGTTCTATCCATTCCTGGGGGTAGCACATCCAATGTCTGGTCACCTTGTGGCCAAAACCTTGTCAAAACCCCTTTGCCCACATTCAGGGCAACTTGAAGTCCCTTTCCAACTCCAGCACTCTCTGCAAGATCAGATTAGTCCGTTATAGCTCCTTCATTAATCACCTCTGCCCAATCCTGCGTTCCTCATTTCCTTACAGGTGTTGGTTTAAAAAATGCTCCCCAACAAACCTGCGTAAAATACCCACTGCAGAGTCTAATTCCCAGGAACCCAGTCTGAGATAGCAGCATTCCAGGGCCTGAGCTCTTAGCCCCTGTACAACATTGCCAGTCACCACCCTGAACTTCATTAGAAGTGGGGACAATTTCTGTCTTATTGAGAGGATTAAAAGCGGTAGCATTTTATTTTCGTTTCACTCTGGAATATGGTATCCGCTTTTGCCCTCCCTTTCCCACTCCATGGAATCTCCTTCCACTAAAGTCATCATGGCTTTTAATGGCAAAACCCAGCTGGTATTGTTTAGAGCGGCCTCTGCTGCATTTGATTCTGTCATCACTTGTGAGTTTGGCCTTTTGGTGACTGTTTTCCACAGGACGCTGACTCTCCCTCTCTTGTTCAGCTACCACCTGCATATTCATGGCTCCCCACCCCAAATTCGTCCTTGACCTCTGGAGTCATTCCTTAAGCAGTTGAATCCGTGTTACCACTTGGTATCTCCCAAGATCATCAAACTCAGCATTTCCAAAAATGGAAATCACCATTTTCTCCAGCAAACTTGCTTCTCTTTCTCTGTTTTGCCTTAACTGGTGACACTATCTCTCCAGGCCACCATTCAAATACAAGGATAGTTTTCTTGAATATGTCCTCTTCCTTAACCCCATACCCAATCAGTGAGTCTGGCTACTTTTATTCATGTCCCCAAACTTCTCCAACAGGTAGCCCCCTCCATTCCTTCTGTCCTTGCCCCACTGGAGACCCTCATCATCTATCATCCGAACAATTGCAATAGCTTCCTAAGTGGCCTTCTTACTTCCAGCCTTGCTTTGTCAAAGTCATCATCCAAACCACAGCCGATGTGATCTACCTAAAAGGGAAATCTGATTGTGCCATCCTCTGTGCTTGAAACTCTTTAGTAGCCCCCATTGTTTACAGGATAATGTCCATCTTCTTATAATAAAGAGCTCTTCATACTCTGACAATACAGTACTGTGGCTAAGATGTGGGTTTTAGAATCAGACGGTTGCATTAGATTCCTGGCTCCGCGGCTTATTAGTGGCGTGGCCTCTACTAACCTCTTACACTTAGCCTCTCTAGCAGAATGGAGATATAATAAAGGTATCTACATGAGGCACTTACCCACCACATTTCCACGCACTCCCCTATGTTTTCCAGCTATTCTTGCAGTTAGGTTGGGGCCATGTGCCAGTTGACTGGAAGTGGCATTGATGCGAAGCCTGTGGCCCTCCTCAATCTCCCCTTTACCCTGCTGTGACAGCCTTGGAGCCCACATGTTCATCGGCATAGCTAGTGTGGCCAATTCCCCTTTAACCCATCGGGGTTACCCATGGTCCCAAGGGCTCCCGGAGGACACGCAGCACTGCGTTGTGGCACCTCCAGCCCTAGAACGGTGTCTCAGCCTTGCCAGGCGGTCCACAAGTGTTTGCTGAATAAATCAACACCCACCTGGGACTTTGGAAAATAAAGTATTGTTTTCTTCAAAATTTGCAGAATAGATTTATACCCTTGTATTAATTTGCTAAGGCTGCCATACAAATACCACAGACTTAAACAACAGAAATTTATTTTCTCACAGTTTTGGAGGCTGGAAGTCCAAGACTAAGGTGTGGACAGGTTTTCCCCCGAGACCCCTCTGCTTGGCTTGCCGGTGGCCCCCTTCTCACTGTACCCTCATGTGGCTCTTCCGCCCTCCATGCAAGTGTCTGGTCTCTGTGTGTCCAGATCTATTCTTTTTATAAGGACACTTGTTAATTGGATTAGGGCTCACTATAACAGCTGAATTTTAAATTAATTACCTCCTTAAACACCTTATCTCTGAACACGGCTATAATCCAAGATGGTAGGGGTTAGGACTCCAACACATGAATCCTGGAGGACACAATTCAGCGTAACATCTGTCATCTGAACACCCTCTTGAAGTGACTCCAATGACCCAGAGGATTTTTTCCTCTTAGGAGAAAATGACTTGTAATAAAAATGATGGGGGCAGCAGAAAGTACCATTTATTGTTGGTATAGCATGATAGCAGCCCATACCCACTGTCCATTCACTACATGCAAAGTTTCTTGCTAAATTCTATGAATGCTTGTCTCTTTCAATCTCAAAATTGAAGTATAGGAAGATAAAAAAATGTGAAGTATAGGAAGATAAAAAAATGTGTCTTAGGGTATACAGCTGGTAAGTGGTAGAACTAGGACTTTAAGATTTGAACCCACATATAGGCCCTCTTCCCCATTCCAGTGAAAATGACGCAAGTGCCCAGTGAGGAACTATATCCTTCTTTTTAACTGATAAAATAGGAAGCATTTATACAATACTGTCTACGTGACAGGTATTCTTTTCAGTTGCTTCATGTAAGTGAATGCATGAAACCCTCATAACAATGACGTGATGGAAGTGCTATGGTATCGTGGTTCCACTGCCAGAGGGAGGAGGCATTGGAGGATCCAAGCCCAGGGAAGCCTGCCTGCCACAGCCAACTGCCTCTAGAAAGGGAGGTTAAGTAATATGGTCTAGGGAGTGCTACTTAGATGGGACAGCACTGGGATTTGTACCCGGGTCTCTCTGACCGCAGACCCCACCCTCCCTGCATTGCCCGGCATCGCCCGCTCTGACTGTGCCTTCCCCCACTCTGTGTTTTCCCGCACAAGGGGCGGCGGAAACGCTCCTTTGCAATGTTATTGGCGTAAATTTTCCTTTTCCTTAGACTGGTTAGCTGGGAGTTTAAAATTTCAAAGCGCAATAGTCTTTAAAAAATCAGACTGGTTGCATCTGGACGGGGTGCAAGTCTTCAGCAGGTTGGACGTTGTCTGCAGACTGTTTGACTTTATTATACTGATAAAAGTTGTGTCTGTCACCAGGTCTCTGAAAACATTTGCACAATTTACAATATATGTAAACTAGAAAAGTATGTTGACATAATTATCTGCCCTGAGGAATTTTTTCATAATCGCAGTCTTAATATAAATATTCCCACTTGGTATCCCTCCCCAGGCAGAAGCTAGAGTACACAGATCAGACTTTCAGTGTGCTTAGAAGTTAGCAAGCAATTCTTTGTCCCAGCACAAGGTCACTTCAGACTAGAGTTCCCAGTAGATAGCACTTTTAGCCTTCCGCCTTCCGCCTCCTCACGCAGGAGCCTCGTCTTCCCACCCTTGCAGACACCTGTTGGCTTCGCGGTGCTGTCCCCTTTCTAGCCTTCTTCAGTGGCTCCTTGTGCTCGCCCCTAATGCTGTAAGACCCCGTCAACATCTGGATCCAGGCAATTTCCCTGGTCACCTGTCGTCCCCTCTCCCCGTTAGTCCCTGTGCTCCCACACTCGCACCTGCACTGTTTTCCTATCACAGGTCACTCCCTGCTGGCGCCTGGACCCACCACCCACCGTGCAGCGCTAATCTGTTCCTGAGTGGGCCACCCTGTGAAGACTTGACAGAGCCTCCATCAGAAGCGACTTGTCCTGAAGCCAGTTTTGTTTCATCTGTAAGCCCGGGGTCCTTTTATAGAGTCCTTGCTGTTACCGGTGCACGTTTTCTGACATCTATCTCAAAACGCCGAAGAAGGCAGGGTCTGAAGGTAAGAGCCAGTGTGTCCATGGTAGGCATCAGTAAATGGTGGTTTCACCTCTTGTTTTACTTAAAAAAACAAAACAAAACAAAACAAAACAAAACAAAACAAAACGCCTACATTGCCTGGTCTATTAAATGAAAGATAGTATCGAGGTAGAAGTAACTAGAGAAAAATTTGCAACAACTTTTAAAAAAAGTTTTTATTGTGGTAAAACATACATGACATGAAACTCAGTATTTGACCATTTTAAAGTGTACAGTTCAGTGGCATTAAGTATATTCACCATGATGTGCTACCATCGCCACCGTCTCTCTCCAGAGCTTTCTCATCTTCCGCAAGTGAAGTTACACACCAAACACTAACCTCCCCTGTTCCCCACTCCCTGTTACCATATTATCTGTCTCCATGAGTTTGCATATTCCAGGCACCTCATGTAAGTGGAATCATATAATATTCGCCCTTTTGTGTCTGGCTTATCTCACTTAGCATAATGTTCTCAAGGTTCTTTCATGTTGTGGTGTGTGTCAGAACCCATTCTATTTTAAGGCTTAAAATCTGTTGTATGTATATAACACATGTTATTTATCCATTCATCTGTTGGTAGATATTTGGGTTGTTTCTACCCATTGGATATTATGAATACTGCTGCTGTGAACATTGTTCTAAAAGTATCTCTTCGAGTCCCTGTTGTCAGTAATTTTGGGTATATACCCAGAAGTGGAATTGCTGGATCATATGGTAATTCTGTTTAACTTTTTGAGGGACCGTCATGGCTTCTATGTACCTCTTCACTCTGTGGTTCTCTTCGTCTTCTCCACTCTCCTCACAGGCTGCCCTCTCTGTATTTCTGCCCTTTAAGCACCCTGAGAGAGGATGCAGTTGTGTGGTGAGTTTCTCTCCAGTGCAGAATGTGCTGCAGGACAGGCATCTGGATGACCAGAACTTAGATGGCACCTGTGGTCAAAGACTGGGGATTTTTTGGATGAGCTCTGTTTACATTATCAGGGCTACATGATAAAAGCACCTCCGAACATGAATAAAACTCCAACAAAAGCACGGTGGTTATTGCAACATTCCTGAAAGACCATATGCAGGCACGCCAGGAAACCCTGGGTTCAGAAAAGCCCTGGAGGGAATCACAGACCAGTGAGCCTTTCTTCCACCCCAGGTAGAACTTACTGCCTTTCTACAGATTTGTTCTGTGGTCGATCCCCATTTTCAGTATGGCTTTTCACTCCTTGGCCAAGTTTGGTGTCATTTGGAAACTTCCAAGATGTCATTTCTCCTTGAAACTCTTATCGTCAAAAGATCTGTGAATCCTGAATAGCCGTAATTTAGAATATTGAGTTCATTATATTAAGCAACATTCAGCCTTGCTTTAAAGACGACTTCACCCCTTTCCTTCCCTCCCAGCTTATAGCCTATGCTTCTGGGAGGGTGACACAGTTGCCTCCCGACCCTGGCTGCCACCCCTACCCCAGTAATTTTATTCCAGGATGTAGAGAGGAAGTAGAGAAAAAAATTCTGAATTGAGAGGGACTATAAGAAGATGGTTTGTACTCTCTGGCCTTGGCGGATGTCTTGGTGGCTGTCTTCCTGGTTTGTTTGGTTACAACCCTGTAGACATGGGTGGTTCATTCTCTTTCATTTCTACAAGTCTCTCCCTCAGCCTGTGCTTTTCTGGTAGTCAATCATATGCAGATTTTCACTGTCGGAGTCCCATTACCCACTTAAACAGGAGAAGAGGGCCACCCCTCTCCCCCGTGGTCCATGGGTCATGGTCATGGTCCATACTCTGCCCTAACAAATTCCGAGGCTCTGGGCTGCTCTGATACGGTCCCCACCTTTCCGCACGGGTCCCTTTCCGTGCCCCGCTCGTGAGTCAGACAAGGCCTCTCATACCTCCATAACTGAAAGGAAGACGTCTAAGGCTCTCCAAATGGTCCTGTTGAAGCTTTTAACCCTAGGCTTGGGCTGAGGGAACAGCCTCCATCCCTCCACAGAAGGGTGAGAGTCACAGAGCACCAGCTATTTTCTCCAAATAAATTCACCGACAGCGCCCTCTGTGTCGACACACCCTCAGCCCTTTGAAATTAATTCATTATGACGGTCTGTCTTATGCTCTGGTAGAATCTGGTATTCACTGTATCTTGGTGCCTTAGTTGAAACTTCTAATTTAACAATCTCATAGTCATTTGCCCTTCCATTTGCTTTGCTTCTAAATCATTTCCCAATCCATAATGGAACTCCTCTTCCCCAACAAATACCACTATTACTCTTTTTTTTCCCCAGTTGCTTTTGAGGTAAAACCTTGTGAGAGGCTTACCAAGAATCTAACTTGTTATTACACTGAGTGTAAATGTTCTTGCACAGTATCTGGCAGGTAGTGAGATAAATGTTAGTTCCTGGCTTCCTCTGATGCCAATCAACACTCAACAAGGGGTATTTCTGAAAAGTTAGCTGCAATGTGGCATCTGAAACTATATCAATAAATCTTTCATACTCTGGTACGTTAAAATCCATTGGTCTACCTTGCACCATGAGTGAAATTTTTACTTAGGGATGGTTTTGTAATATCATGTGTTGTTCATTTACAAAATAAGATTCACAGAGTTATACAAATATTCCCAATGTTAGTGCATTTCATTACTCCATATAAAAAAAAAAATCACATCCATTGATATCACCACCAATCCAAAAAGTCTTTGAGCAATGGAAAGCTGAGGGGGAATACAAAGGAACACCATAATGAATACAATTTTTCCAAAATTCTAATTTTTGCTGGGAAGCTGGAGTTTTATCATTGGCAACAGACACTATTAGTGAGTTCCTTGAATTGATGGGCTCACTGTTTATTTTTTGAGAAACTGTCTGCCAAATACCTAAGTCTGAAAAACCGTGAGTCTGTCAGTGATTCTGTGGTGTTAAATCGTGTTATGTGAAAAGAAAGTGGCCAGTTCAGCTGCAACTCCGGCGGGTGCGAAGGGCTTTCCCTGCAACAGCCATGGCTCTGTGGTTCGCAGAAGTGCTCCAGGCCTCCTTTCCACTCTGCCACACAGAATATTAAAAAGCTGCGTACTCAAGAGCTGAAATTTCATAAAATTAACAATTTTGACTGCTTCAAGGACATTCTTAAGTGAAGCTGACATTTAAAAATATTGTGAGGGCCTGGTGATGAGGAAAATGACTCAGTATAATTTGCTGCCATGTCTTTGATTCATGCCGAGGGGTCAGGAGTTTCAGCCACCATTGCTTTTGCGCCATCCTTATAAATCTCAACACAGTGAAAAAGGCAGATAATTTATTAATATGATTATGAAAACAGCTTTGACCATGTGGACTTCCTAGTCTCACAGACACCCAGGGAGCCATGGATCACACTAGGAATTGCTGATCTAGAACATTCCCTCAGCTAACAAAACAATCTTTTATGAGACTGACATTTTGGTAAATTCAGGTCAATTCTGTTAAAGAATGTCTTACAATTTGGATTTTCTGATTGTTTCCCCATGCTTAAAATTTAGGTTAAATATTTTTGGTACAAATACTACATAGGTAATGTGTGTTTCCTATTCTATTTCCTTAAGAGCACTAACTGAGTTTGTCTCATTATTGATGACTATATATGTATAACAATTCAGTGAATTAATTGGGCAAGTGAGAACACTTTTTAAGGGGATTCTGTCTCCTTTTAACATGTCTCCATCAGTCTTCGAGAAATCCCTTGCTTTCTGGCATACAATATTCAAGATTCACTTTCTCCTTTTCCTGAAATCCTGAAATCAGCCATTTGTCCAAGGAGCTTTGGTTGCTTTTAGTGGGAATGGTATTTAAAAATCAAGATCCGAGCACTATTTATACTCATTGCTACCAAAGTATCATTGCTTTTAGGCTCTTTCAGTAGGCAGAGCTATAATTTACATATATATTTTAAAATGATCAATTTTGAATTACTCATATACGCAATAACATGGATGAATTTCAAAGACATTATGTTGAGTAAATGAAGCCCTAAAAATATGGTCTGCACGATCCCAGAGCCCCACCTGGCCCAGCTGAGCCCAGCCTAGATCAGCTGAGCCATAGCCTGCCTTCAGGTTTGAGTGAGAAATGAAATGGTTTTTGCAAGCCGCTGAGATTTTGGGATTGTTCGCTATTCAGTTATTTGTTATTTCAGCTAGAACCCGAGGAATAAGAAAGAAAGCCAGAGGTATGCGATATTTATAGTTAAAAAATACTTCAAGGAGGGGCAGCGATGAACCATTTCAAATACCACTGTTAAACCCATGACACTGTAGACTGAAAATGGACATTGGATTTAGCAGCATGAAGTTATTGGAGAACGTAACAAAAACATTATCACATAACTGTGGATGGATGGATGGAAAGTCTGATTAGACTGGGTTTAAGAGAGAGTGGGAGATGAGGAATTGGAGACAGTGAGGTAGAAACACCTTTTTAGTTTTGGTGAAAAGAAAGAGAACAGTAGCTGGCAAGGGTTTTTTTTTTTTGTTTTAAATTTAGGATGGAAGAAATAGAAGTGTGTTTGTATATTGATGGGGCAACTGGGAGAGAGCAATCAGTGACAGTGACAGTGTCAGGAGGGATATCTGGGAGCAGAGGAGTGCTTGGGGTCAGTGCTCCAGAGGCTTCTTAAGGGCAGACTCTGTGGAGCGTCCACCCCAGCATCTGCCACATTGCTGAATTCTCCATAAACTATAGTCGAGCTCACTGGAGTTGAACATATTTTCCAAAAGACTGGTGAACAGCCCTGATCAGTGTGGCTCAGTTGGTTGGGTGCCATCCTGCAAACTGAAAGGTTGCGGGTTCGATTCCTGGTCAGGGCACATGCTTGGATTGCGAGTTAGGTCCCCAGTTGGAGCACGTGGGGATGGCAACTGGTTGATGTTTCTCTCTCACATTGATGTTTCTCTCTCTCTTTCTTCCCTCTTCCCCCACTTCTCTAAATAAAAAAATAAACTTAAAAAAAGAAAAAGACTGGTGAACAGCAATATGGTACCAACATTGCTGGGCCTGAAACCCAATTCAGGTGATGGTTCCTCTTCAAATGCTGATGCAGGCCTCGTGCCTGATAAATACTCAGGTCAGCACTTTCCTCCTTAACTCCAGACCCTTCCATTTGGATACCACTTATGACGAAGTGGCAGATTTCGTTCATATAGGCAAAAAAAGAATGATGGGCCAGCAACTGTAGCTTCTAATCCATTAAATTGCAGTGGGACACATGCCAAACTGTTATGGTTCTTTAGTTCAATCTGATTTACTTCCCTTAAATGGAATTCTTATCTCTCTGTAGAATATCTTTTTTCCAATAAAAACAATTACCAGCATCATCCAGTTCCCTAAAGACAATCTGAAATTATTATGATCTGTAACTATTGTTTCCTACCCACGCTGCCATAGCAATCTTATGAAAGCCCAGTGGTATCACTCACTCCCCAAGCATCTGCAGAGAGTTCTGGAATGCTCGCTATGCATAAGATGCTGTGAAATCCTCTGGGTACCAAGTCTTCAAGGATGGGGTGATGTAACTTACTTCTTTCATATCATCCTTGGAGCCAGATCCCTAGCAGGAATGTAATGTGCGCTGGCTTGGCTGTTCTCCATCCCATCATTCCATGGCATGGGGCAAAGTGACAAACACATGGCACGTGTGCCCAGCTGAAGGAGGGTGACGAGATTTACAACAAACAAACAAACAAACAAACAAACAAACAAGTGAAAGGCAGAACGTGTCATTACATTTGAGTTTCAGATAAAAAATCACTGTATTTTAGTACAGTATATTTCTGGAGGATCACATGAGCCTCCTCTTGTTAGCATCCCCCATTTGGATTACCCCTGGAGGATATGCCACATTGAAACATCTCACTCCTTCAATAATAGATGCTTTTTTATTTTTGGACATTAAAGTCTGAATTAGAAATGGAATTAGGGTTGCAATTGTAGAGAAAGGTATAAATGATACCCAAAGTGAAACCAAGCATAAATGAATAAAACATTAGGTTTTTCTTCCCTCCCTGCCCTTTATATCTTCTGCCACAGAAATGCAGATTTCTCAGCACCAGTGTTAAAAGCATGTGTCCCTAAAAGTGCCAGCCTGAATTTGGGGTGAGAGCAAAGCTTCATAGCTGATGTGGAAGCGGGGCCTCCATCGCTTTTTCTTTTCCAGAGGCACAGCATTGCCGCAGGAGAGGGTCTGCCACTGTGATTGCTGTCTAGGCGGGGAAACCGACTCCTGGTGCTTCCCACTCACCATCGTCCCCAAATCCTCCCCTCCATGTCTTTTGCTTAATTCCCAAGAGCTCAGCTCCTAGAGGGGGCTGTACTGTGAGGCATTAGAGTAGCTGATGAAGATGACAAGCCAACGTGAAGTAAACAGTCAAGCCTTTAAACGTATACTGCCATATTATGGCCAATTCTCCCAATTCTGCCCTTGGCTGCGGAAAGACCTGCTGGTCGAGGGTCACGTGGATCGGCGCAGGTCTCACTGCTAAGAAAGCCTGAACAAAAGTCTCCTGCCCGTTAATGGAGTAGGGGTAGGGAGGGAAGGCTAGGAGTGCACACCGATTGAGTACAGACCCAGAGCTGAGAAAAGTGGACAAAAGATAGTGAATCTTTGCTTCTTATTAGATAGATCCAAATTAATTTTCAGCCTTTCATGAGTGGAAGCTTCATCAAGTATAGTTTTCTACCGAAAAAAAGGGAGAGGGAGGCAGAGAGGGAAAGCAATATTATTTATTAGTAAAAGTTCAGAAAGAAAAGGATAAGTATAAGAAATTAAAAATAATATTTAAAGTAAATCTTTAGTCTCGAAATTTGAGTAAAACACAGAAAAATAAGCCAACTAAATTCTAATCGTATTTAATTTGCACAGACTAGTGTGTTCTTGCTGTGTATTACTTCCTGGTCCATGTGATTCTATTTGTGATCAGTAAAATCTTGGTGCCTCATTAATTAATATACTTTGTATTTATAGAAGAACAAAGGATTCATGATATTCAGCATCCAGATACATAAGACTGACCATG
The DNA here is from genome assembly GCA_004026545.1 of Mormoops blainvillei. Lineage (NCBI taxonomy): Eukaryota > Metazoa > Chordata > Mammalia > Chiroptera > Mormoopidae > Mormoops > Mormoops blainvillei. The sequence goes on along the minus strand of PVJD01001453.1, from coordinate 111,606 downwards.
AACTGCTAATTTCACTTTTAAACATCCATGTCATGGTCTTCCAAGAATTCACTGAAGATACAGGTTTTTATTATTTATTTATTTCTGAACTAAAGTTTCATTTATTTATTTGATATTTCATTGTTTATGTTATTACAGTTGTCCCAATTTTTCCCCCTTTGCTCCCTTCCACCCAGCACCCCCACTCCCTCAGGCAATCCCCCACCATTGTTCATGTCCAAAGGTCATGCATATAAGTTCTTTGGTAACTCCATTCCTATACTATACTTTATATCCACATGGCTATTCTGTAACTACACACCAGTATGTAAGAAAAGTTTCATAGATTGCATTTTTAATAGCAAGGAAAACCTTACTTTAAGAGAATTTTTTATGAGGGAAAAAAACATTTTTTTGTGACTTCAGCAAATGGATCTAACATGACTGCCATACTAATATTTATAAAATGGATATACTGTAGCTATTCTGGTTCTGTTTTGGGGGTTATCAAAGGCCCCACATGCCATATGCTATACTCATTTTCTCAGTTCTCTCTTTTCTTTTAAAAATTAAAAAAAAAGTTACTGGTGGTCTACTCACCAACATGGTGGTCCCCGTGAGAAGCCTGAAGTACCACTGCTTCCTGGTAAATCAAAGCCTCTTCACACTGCCACTGTTGTGATGTGGCGCTCCCTGGGTCATCAAGGGTGGCAATAGCCTAGCCCTTCCTGGTGCCACCTGCAGCGTGCTGAGTTTTAAGAACAGAGTATATAAATTTTTAAAAAAGATGTTATTTATTTTATTTTTAGACAAAGGGCAAGGGAGGGTGAAAGAAAGGGAGAGAAACATCAATGTGTGGTTGCCTCTCATGTGCCCTCCCCATTGGGGAGATGGCCTGCAACCCAGGCCTGCGCCCTGATCAGGGAATCAAACCGGTGATGCTTTGTTTCGCAGGCCAGTACTCAATCCACTGAGCTACACCAGCAGGGGGTTAATTTTTTTTTTTTAAGCTGCAGCTTGCAAAGTGAAGCAGAGGAATTTTATCATTGGTGCCATTTTTGACCACGATGCCCTCTCGCAGTATTCTGTAGCGTCTTCCCCAGTTCACCATGGCCAGATGACTCAGGCTAGGTTAGGTGAACTGTCAGCGATGGGCCGCTGCCTTCTCTGGAGAACCTGTAACCTCTTACGAGTAGGTAAGAGCAAAACACTCTTTATTTATAAAACCACTGAAGTTCTTCAGTCTCTCTTCTGACACATCGTTCTTCCTCATTATTATGGAGTCGCACCATCAGTTGCTGAGTTAGGAAATTAGCTTGCTCTCTAAATTTTTCTCCTTGCCATTGCTTAACTTTAGACCATTTTACTACTTACTTGTATCCTGAAAGAAAATAATAACAAAGAAACAACAGTAATGATGGCAATAGTTTTTATGTGTAATAAAATTACATATGTAATAATATACATAGTGATAATTAAGACATTCATTTGCTTTTTGAGGTATTTTAGTAAAAATTTTTATGGGTCAACATCCTAGCTAATGACATTTTGAGATTATCAGTGACTCATTTATTCAAATATCTGAATTTGTCAGTAAAGGAAATCATTGTGCAGCCACTTCTAAGCAGCTTTCTAAATTACTACACTGGAACATAATAACATTGGAAGATACTGCTTTAAATCAATATGTGTCAATTAAAGCTTGAACATTTTACCTAAAATTTTACTTTAGTGATATTTACTTTAACGGAACTTTTAACAGTATAATTATAACATTACCTTCCATTTGTCTAGTGTAGTATATATGTTAAAACACTTGTGCATGTGATCTTGTATGATCCTAGCAAGTATTTTTTTTTAAAGATATTTATTTATTTACTTTTAAATAGGAAGGGAGGGAGAGAAACATCAATGTGTGGTTGCCTCCCACACGCCCCCTACTGGGAACCTGGTGCACAACCCAGGCATTGTGCCCTGACTAGGAATCAAACCAGCGACCCTTTGGTTGGCAGGCCGATGCTCAATCCACTGAGCTACACCAGCCAGGGCCTAGCAAGCATTTTTTAAAAATCTGAAAGCTACCTAAAACCCATTTGAATTATAAGATAAAATGAATAGACAAAATTACACGTTTCAGATAGAGAAGCTAAAGCACAAGAAGGTTAGTGCCTTGACAGAATCCCCAGGGCAAGAGAAGTTGAGCGTGAGAAGCGGAATCAGGTCTCTGTGGTCTAGACAACTTTTTGCAAAGAAGCTTCCTGGAGAGATTTCTGAACCTGGATAACTGAACTGGGTATATATCTTCTGTAATGGACTGCTTACTCTTTACAAAATAATTTTTTCCTGACAGGTTGCCTCAGAAGGCAAATTTGACTGGCAGGAGATAAGAGACACTACACTGACAAATCAGCATGCAGGGGTGGCAGGGGAGGCACTGGCGGAACTTCATAAATATGAAAACACAAAGGCAAAGAGAAAGTATATTGTTGGTGAGATAATTAGAGCGAATAGTGGGTTGGCTTGGGAGTTTGTTGTTGAAGTAGAAGGAAGAAGATGAACTATCCTCTTGAGGTCTATTTTGGTTTTTAATTTCTCAATGCATGTAACTCCTAATTTATATTATGTTGCTTATAGATGAGTAGTAGAGAATATCTAGTAATTTTGTATGCACAAATAAAAGCATATTGCTTGGGCAGTTCAGCTTTAAAATAATTCATAATGTAACTTACTTTCTAGAAAATGGAAAATCTTCAAACATGGTTCATGTTTAAGTCTGACCTTTCCAGGCAGTTCTTAACTCCAGCCTGATAAATGACCTCAACTTCCTCAAATTGCTCTTTAAAAGAGAATAAAACAGAAAATAAAACTTCTTTGAACTTGTCATATTGAAAAAACAATTAAAACTGCAGTTTACTGCTGGCAGGCAGTCTATTAGTCAATGAGAATAAAACCATTTTCTTACATTAAACTTGACATTTTTCTTTTCGTTATTTATAAGTATTCATTATATACCAACAATATATTGAGCTCTGCACAGCTCATAAAAAAAGAATTCCTACCCAATAGATTTTACATTAAATAAGATGAAGCATATTTTATATAGCACTTGCCATACAATAGCATCTTGTCAATTATCATATTGCTTCCATAAGGTATTTTAAACGATGAAAGAGAAGAAAGTATGGAAGGTTTGTATCTTCTGTGGAAAACTAGTATCTACTGTGTACTGTGACTAGATTTAAAAAGCAGTTTCTGCAACTCTGTGGAGGTGCATTGCTAGATTGTGGATTAAAACATTTGTATAAATGATACTAATAACAGGTGATTGCTTCCTAAATCATCAAGACCACATCCCATATCCTTCAGAGTTTGCCTTAGAGATAGGATTACGACAGCTGCGTACATTTTACCAAACTGAACTTGAAGATTCAGGGAGGTCACAGTCTCAGGGTACAGTGAGGCTGTCAACAGTGTGAGCTTCCTGCCACGCCCAGCGAGTTTTACTGCTCAGGCATTATTTCGGTCACTGCCATTTTCTCTGTAGGTAGACCTGATCAGCATTACCTCATCTCAACAGAACAGTTTCCCTTAATCTCACTTACCAGGCTCGACTAAGGAAGCCCTGTGGTTCATGTTTAAGTCTGAGCTTTCTAGTCAGTTTTTCACTCCAGCCTGATGAGTTCCCTCAGCTTTCTAGAACTGCTCTTTAAAAAAGAATAAAAAAGAAACTACATGATTAAAAAATCAAGACTAAAATCAACTCTAATGGTAGAGGGAGGGTCAAATGGGAGAAGAACTAACATTACTGAGCACCTACTGTATACAGGTACTGTGATAAACACTTGACATGCTTTGCTTGAGTTTATGTCAGCGTTAACTATGAAAAACATCTGAAGTTCACATCCATGTTTCTATTTTATTTTTACTGTTTTCCTTTTTATTGAATTTATTGGGGTGATGCTGGTTAATAAAATTATACAGGTTTCTGTTGTGCAATTCTACAACACGTCATCCGTACACTGTATTGTGTGTTCACTACCCCAAGTCAAGTCTCCTTCTATCACCACATATCCCCCTACAACTTCCTCCATATTATTAACTTTAAATTCAGTTATTAAAATTCTCGGAGTCTCATTTCCCAACAAAAATCATTTGAATGCATAATGGACTGCACATGGAAAATGAACTGCCTATCAGTTCTTTTTTTCATGTACATATCTTTTTCATTGCACACCTAGAAGAAAAAGAGCTGACACAGAATTAGTTTCTCAATGACCTGGGTTCAGCCTCATCTCTCTAGAGGTCATGATCTTCCCATAAGGCAACCTTATAAGGTTTCAGGAAGAAAAAAGGAAAGAGATCGTGATGCTTGGGCCGTCTGGTGGAGTGACTGCTACCATCTGTACTTTAGGGAGCTTACAGGGGCCCCCTCCCTGAAGGCAGTCATGTTTCCTTTTAAAAGGAAAATGAAGTTACATGCTTTGTAATATCACGAAGGTTTACCTGACCTTGTAAATACAAACTGAAGTCTTGGGCAGCACCACATCCATGTGTCCTAAAATCGCACTTAGAGTCATGTCATGCTCAGAGAGAAAGGCCAACAAACAGGTTTACCGAAAGGACCCCTGGCTCTCTGGGTGCATTTGGTCCTAACCAATCATGCCTTTAAGATGGGAAAGGGCTCAACATATCTGATTGAAAAGGCTACCCTTTAAGACGTGTGAAGTTTTTATTTTTCAGCCCAGTAACTCCCCCAGTGAAAACAGGTGACTACCTTTGGGACAAAGGCAGCTCCACTAGTGTTTTTGAAAAATCATTTCAAATTCTTATATTTCCTTTTAACCTCCGATGCACAATTCTTCTGAGGAGGTGTCGTGTGGGCGGGGCTGGGGGCTCACCAGGGTTCTTTATGTGGGATATTTCTATAACCTTAATTCACAGCAACCAACCTGGGCTTCCCCGCCTGGCAGGATGGCCATCTGTCACTGACCCACCTCTGATCCCACCTTCAGAGCCTGATCTGTGCCTCTTCCTCTGTGGACCCTTCCTTGTTGTGCCCCTGCAGGTCTTTGGCACCCCACGCACTCGGGAACGATCACTTTCCAGCTTGTGTAACAGGCATTGGTGTCTCTCCACTGAGGGCAGAATCAAGCCTCATACCTCCTAGCACACAGCTAAACATAGGGTGTTTAGTTTGGCCCACAAAATGAATAAACATTTTAAAATTAGTTGCAACCATTGAGAAATTTCACCTAAAATTCCAGCCTTTTGATTTCTGTTGAAAAACTGAAGATCTGACGTCTCAAGACTCACATTCTTGAAGAGATACAATTAGCAGAAGCTAATTCTCCATTGAATGAGGCATATGTGCTTCATTCAATTTAAACTGCTCACCTGTGGGCACTAGAATGTGTGATTCCTTGCTTAGGCAGGCTTTGCCTGAGGTGCCCCAAACTCATTGCTGAATGGATCACACAGACAACTAAGCAAGCTCATCTTCTCACTTACCAAGTTGCTGTGTTTATTTCTAGTACCGACCCCATTCCTAAGGGCTTCTGAACAACCTGAATAAACATTTGACAACACTAAATCTCTTTTACCACATGCCTACAGCCTCAGGCAGGGGGTAGCCGGGTGTCCTGGAGAGGTCCATCTTAATTTTTATTCAAAACAAAAAATAATTGGGCTCTGAGGGGCGGGGGGTCGGGCAGCTTCTCACTCTGAGCCATGCGTCGCCCATATCCACTAGTTAAATATACTCTAAGAACACTTACTATGTAAGCTTTTAGGTTCCAACCTACTCATTTTCACAACTAAGATCATGTCAGCAGATTTTTCCACCTTTATGTGATACCTGGCAAAATTGAATTAATTAAAACTACTGAGGCTCAACTATGATGAAGAAATTTCATGACTTCATAGCACAGTTCTGAAGGTCATATAAACACAAGTGATCCAACATAAACCCATATTTTCAAGATGCCCCAAGTATGAACACTTTATATAACTTTATGCCAACTTTCTACTACTGATTATTTAGCCAGAAAAATGAAAAAGGAATGCAGAGTGATAATTAAATTAACAATTTCTCAGAAATGACACCATTAGCTTGTAATAAAAACGCGTTGGTAGTTCACATCAATCACTGTCATGATCCAAATGTCATCCCATCTTGTTAGAGCTGTTATCAGCAGCACATGTAGCATAAGATGTGCTTTAAAAAAATCTGTGGGTACTTTAAATCTTAAAAGCATTATCTAAACCAAGCTCCATTTCCTGAAAAGAAATATTAAAATCAATTCCCTGACACTGTCACTTTCAGAAGCAAAGTTCAACAGAAAACAACAATTTCCAAGAGCAATTACTGGCTCTAACTTGGCTCTCCCTTATTTATTTATTTATATTTATTTATTTATTTATTTATTTATTTTCTGATCAAAAGAGGCTAAGACTTCATATTTTTTCACCTAAAATGTTTTTGTCCTATTTCTGAATTTCTGAACTGGATTTCAATTTTGAAGTCCTGAAAGATAACAAGGGCTCTCCAAATGATCATTCAAGAGCAGATAATCTCTTTAGTCTCAGAATTCTGATTCAGTGCAAAGTGTTCTCATAGCTAGCTTTCTTCCCTTTCATGATTCATGATTTCCAGGAGTGATTAAAGCTCCACTTATAACATGTGTGAAGGGTAACCGCTGGAGAAGAGAGATGCCTGATATGTATTTTATTTACAAAAAGCTTATGTTTGTAATTTCTGGGAAGGCAAAGTGTTATTTTTAAGTAGTCTCAATAGCCCAATTTTTAAATTATTTTTGGTAGTCTAACAATTCTTAAGTAGTCAGTCTCAAACAATCTATTTTCTATTTTCATCAAGTTAGAAGGTTCTGAACCAAGCCTGGCCATTTGTGTTCTCTGTTGACATTGTGAATTCAGGGGAAAAAGAAGATAGGTACATATAGAACACCTTTGATTAAAAACACATATGACTAGGAGAATAGTCGTGGTGAGCAGGGGATCCCCTAAAAGGAGTCACTCACACACATTTGTGTCTTCCCACAATGCCAGGTTTATGAGGGGAGAGCTCCCTAATAGGCCAACAGAGTCACACGCAAGTTAAACATAGAGAGAGGAACCTTCATGAGAGAAGTGAGCAGAGCGAGGGTCCAGGGCCAAGTTTCAGTCACTGGCAGTGTCCACAGGTGCGGAGGCAGGCATGGGACTCAAACCGGGTGGCTGCCGTGGTGGCCGCAGTGGTGGCTCACATCTGGTGGACTGGAAGTACGGCAGGGCTGTGAGCATGACCCGTGATACAGCCAAGCTTGAGGGCTGGATGGTCGGAGCTCTGAGTTTTTACAGCCCACCAGGGGCGAAGGTCCCATTTACATTAGCGTCCAGATGCAGTCCTTATCCAAGTGTCCAGACTTGTGGTTTGGGGCATTTCAGGCCACTCCCATGGGTATTCCTGTTACACCCCATTACCTCAGTCTTGACGTAGCACTTGACGTAACTGTCATGGCTGACAGTGACTCCATATTGGATTGTCAAAGGTGTCTAGAAAATTTACTCTGCTCTTGCTCTATACAACAGTCCTGCCAGCTGTGCTTTCTCCTATACACAGAGTCTCCAGCCGGTCACTGCCTCACCATGAACCAGCGACCAGGACAGCCAAGCCAAGAGCAGCATTCTGCACTGGGTGGGTGGGACGCCTCTGCAGGGGATGAAAATGGAAGCAAGCCAGGGGGAGGGAATAGAACTTAGGAAACGTGGCTTTCTAATATTATAATCACCTACTCTGGAATGCTTTTTATCTTGAAGAAGAAAAAGTGAAAAGTACACCTTCTGGAGAAGGTAAAGGACTCTTCAAAGTTATTTTTTTCTTTTGGCACAACTGATAACAGTTGGAAAACTTTTTTTGTGACTTGGGTAGTGAAAACTTGGAGAAGAAATGAACTTTTATTTAATGAATGGTGTAAAATAACATACACCAGGTGTACAGAAGTGTCAGGGTACAGAATTCCAAGCTAATGAAGGGGAGATGGGTTTCTGGGCTGCCGCTACTGGAAACCTGCCTTGTGTTCTGACATCATCATCATGTATCTGAACTACCTGCTCAAAATCCTTTCCCTCTACCAGGGGTGTCCAACCTGCGGCCCTAAACAAAATCATAAATTTACTTAAAACATTATGAGATTTTCTTTTTTTGTGATTACATGTTGCGATGTATTTAATGTGTGGCCCAAGATGACTCTTCTTCCAGTGCAGTGCAGAGGCAACAAAGGGCTGGACACACTGTCTAGTCCCTCACACGGAATCCCAAGTTATTTCCCCAACAGCCAGTTGACTTTCTAAGTTACCACTTCTGTAGGAAGCTGAGAATCAATGGAAGTGTCAGTTTATGCTGATTATTTTTCTGAGAAACATGCAATTCAAGACACACCAATTAAGAAAAATGAAGCAGAGAAACTGCTTCTTTTATGCTTTCTACAAAACAGTTCCCCCACTCATCTGTCATTATTAAAATGGGCATTTCATGAGAAATGCTTTTCAGTATTTGTTCAGTGGTTGGTGCTGCTTTCCCAGAATTGTAGCAAATAATTTCATCTGGCATTCTTCCCACCCACCTACCCGGCAACTGTATTTCCCCCCCCACTAACCTGAGGTTTTCTCAGCACCTAGCAGGGTGTGACCAACACATAACAGTGACAATTTAAGCAAGAGAGAAATATCACTTTAAAGAGGAAACGCCCAAGAATTGTGAATGTTAAAGAAAAGTGTGACATGATCCATGAGCCACAAATAGAAGTAGAGCACTGTCAGGAGACCAAGAAAATGGAGGCGGTGGGAGGGGCAGAAAAAGAGACAGAGAGAGAGGAAAACCATGTGGCAGGTAATTGCAGCTTCCTGTTTATCCAGACCCACACTCATCTCAGACGTTTGTTTTTATTTTCCTGACTTCCAGGAACACTGATCTTCTTTCTATTCCTGGAATCCTTAAGGCAAAATACAGTTTATTTTGACTTGCCCGGAGTGGCATGAGTGTCTGAAAATATCCGAAGGGTCATACTTGTAGAAGAAGAAATTGACCAGGGATACTGTGCTTAGATTTTATTGGTCCAATTTTCTTTTCTATTCTTGCGTTGGGTAAAGTCATATACCAAAATTCATGAAAGGAAAGTATTTGATTGGATGTACTATTAAGTTAATAGCTTTGTTTAATAGTTCACAAACCTGAGACCAGTAATAATTTATAGGTGGTCAGAGTCATAAAAATGTTGATTTTTTTTCTTTTACTGCTGCCCATTACCTGGGGCAGAACTAGGTAGCTTATAATGTTTGTGTGCTTGTAAATGTTTAAAAGTGTATCTGTGACCCTGAGTAACAGCCAGTTCTCAGAGCTAAAGGAGGGTTGAAAGAGAATCAGTAACCCCCCTTTCTAAACCCAAGAGTTGACTTTTTTCTCAGTTGAAAAACAATTTATTTTTGTTGCTTTTTTTGGACACAGTGGTGCTGTCACCTTCTGTTTGACAAGGCCTTAGTCTTTAACCCCTGTGGCAATGCACATCCATTGTTCTCCTTCATGCCCTCCCTTCCCCTCCTTCCCAGCCTCCTTACCTGTTGTTTGCGTGACCTTGGGCCAGCCAGTTCATTCTGTGCACTTCATCTGGAAAATGAGAAGTTTAATAATATGCCTCTAAGGGTTATCTTCCAAAATTAGTCTCCATTTTCATTCACTCTCCTGAAGAACTTGCCGGTTTGATTTTGTTTATTATGTATATATGAAAAAAAATCATAAATTTGTCTTTCTAGTCTCAGTTTCTCTCACTTTCAATTGTCTATACGCCATTACAATGTAAATATCCCACTAACGTTTAAGTTGAGCACCGCTGGTGGAAGTGGAAATTGGTACCCTCTTTTGGAAGCAATTTAATAACATGTCTTAAGAGTCATGAAATATATTTATACATGTTGACTCAGGAATTCTACTTCTAGAAATTCATCATAAGAAATAGTTTAAGATACATTTTTGGAAAGCTCATAAACACAGTATGTTCAAATTTAAAGCAGTCAAAATAACCAATAACAAGAGAGTTAAGAAATTTATGATAAATTTATTTAATAAATACTAAAAAACCCATTACAATAGTTTACTTCCATGTAGCCACATGGAAAATGTATGCAATATTACATATAATGTAATGTCATGTAATAGCATGTGAACTGAATGAACCATCAACAAAGTTCCTGTAGGAAATAACCAAAATGATAATAATTTCATGTTCAGGTGGAAGATTAGATGTGAGTTTTTATTTTGTGTTCTTTTTCAAAGTTTGCAATTGTATATTTTATACCACTCATGTAATTGAAAAAAAATCAATATTGAAAGCTGATTTTGTTTCCCCTCTTTCTAAAATTCTTGCTTCTCCCTGGCTTCCCTCACAGTGGCCATGTGACTTCTCAGTCTTCTAGGGACTCGCTCTGGAGTCCTTAATTTTCTAACACTCTTCTTTTCACTTCTCACACTCCAACTATCCCCAAATGATCTACTTCCACAGCAGACTCTGTCCATCAGCACCCTCTGCCCAAATCTAAGCTCCCAGCCATTATAACCAGTTCCACCCCTCATGAATCTTCCTTTGTTCCCTATTATCTACCAACTTTGAATGTATATCCCAGTGTTGATCTTACTACCCTTTTCTATATAATTGCTGTTCAACTTCTTGCCTTGTATTATAAATATCCCCATCTCAAATTCTCTACTTTGGCCAGAAAGCTCTGCTAAGTTGCACTTCCATGTTTTGTACCTGTCAATCTTCTTGTTTCTCCCCTCGGAATCCACTCTCAAGGCCATATTATCTCTACTTCATGTGCTTGGGAATGCTTTCCTCCATGTATCCTCAATCCTTATTAACATGGAATGTCTTAGCATCCTAGTGAAATTCAAGTGTGATAAATTATTTGAAGAATGATGCACAAACATTAAGGAAAGTGCTCTTTTGTATCGCATGACCCTTAAAGAATTATGGTTCATGGCTAATATTTTTCCTAATTTTTAAAAATGTTGAAAAAGGTGGATTTAGAAATAACAGACTGGTGAACATAATTTCAGTCAAGGCAAAATCCTAGGAAGGATTATCAGACGCGTGCTTTTGTCATCACTGATGGCAAGACATGGCAGTCAGTGGAAGCAATAAGGACAAGGCATCCCAGGCCCATTTTGATAGAGTTCATTAGCCTCTATCAGGGGGATGCTTTCAGCACAGTATGTGGCAAAGTACCTTTGACAGCCTTGTAGACAAGACTAAGAAATATGAGCTGGATGATAATTACTTGGGTGAATACATACGTGTAGCTGGTTGAAAAACTATACCAAGAATCTTGATTAAGATAGAGATTAACTTGAAAAGAGGGTTCTAATCTGTCTTGTACTGACCGCATTTGCATTTTTATCAATAACTTGAATAATCAGAAAATGTTAAAATCAAATTTACCCAATTAAAATGGCTAGAAAGGATTGTTTATGCAATGAGTATCAGAAAAAAGATAGAAAAATAAGTCCCCCAAAGTCTAAAATGTTGGACTAATGTCAAGAAGATGAAATAAGGTATGAATAAATATGAATTCTTCGACTCAGGTATAAGAAATTGGCTACACAACTGCCGGATGGGTGAGGCTTGGTTTAACGAAAGTTCATGTGAAGAAAGAAAACACCAGAGGTTTCAGCTGACTGAATCTCCAACATGGGCCACCAAGTCATAAGGTGGCGAAGTCCCCAAATAGCCTTTTTGCGTAGAGTAATGACATGGGGGCCAGAGCCAGGACAGTGTATATTTCACTTTATTGTAAATGTGCTGAACCAGAGCTTGAGAGAGATGGTTTAATTCAAGGTCTCTTATTTTAATGGGGAAAATGGACAATCCAGAGGTAATACAAACCCTTTGAGCAGAAAGAGAAATGCAAGGAAACTAGGGCAAATGAGGAGTGGTAAAAAGAAATGGGATGTTTAGCTTAAAAAAGAGATCTTATGAAATGTGCTATGACAATTATGCTCCCATACATCATAGGCTCTTGGATGAAGGAGGGATTAGGGGACAACAGATGGGCCAAGATTTGAAAACAAGATTTTACTGTCCTGGGTGCCTGGAAAGCTGGGATGCTGAACAAAGTGGTGTCACCATGAAATGAATTTCTTTGCTGCCAAAGAATGAGTCAAATCCATTTCTCTTTAATAGTGTCTCAGTGCCTGGCACGTGTATCTAAAGAGTTCTACAGAAGTCAACACATGAAGGTGAACTGATGAAAGTCAGGGAGGGGGACAGGGCTACTTTGTGTCTTTGATGCTAAAGTCAATTGCCTGTGGAGGTGGAGTGCAAACTTTTCAATCTTTCAACTATATTCACAGATCATATAGCATTTACATAATCACATTTGAGGTGTGAAAGACAGGCAAAGGATGTGTGACCTATTGATTTTGGTGAAAGATTTAGTCTTATTAATACAATGTTTTGTTTTGTTTTTTAAATTGTTCACAATATCAACTCTGAAATGCAAAACTCTTCAATTTATTTTGTGATATTTAGATGAAACCTATCTTATTTTTGATTCAAAAATAGGGTACCAACCGTTTCTTAAACATAAATAAGGCAACAAAATGCATTTTATAATACTAATATGACAGAGATTTAAATGAGTAAAGTATTGATTAGTGGTTAGTTGATGTTGGAGATGCTCAAAATATTAAACTAAAAAAGATGTTAAAGGTCACTGTATAATATTTATTTTTCAGACCCAGGAGAGGACAGACCAGTCCTTTCTGCCCTGCAGAAAGTCTGGAACCTGGGTCTCCGAGTTCATAGCCTAGTGCTCTTTATGTTACAGCCCAGGAATTGAAGTGTAAAGCGAATCGAGTCAAGACAGTGTCTTGAGCACTTGGTTTGTACCATATACACTGTGCTAAGCCCTGGTAGGAGGCTGCATATCCAAGAGGACCTAGCCTTTTTCTTAAAGAAACTGAGAGTCTCAGCCGTGAGACAAGCCTGAAAGACTGACAACCCAAACAAGGCAGAATCAATAAAAGCAGTTCTATGAAGGACCCATGCAGGGAGGCTCCCACGAGCCGCTTGCTAGTGATCTACCCTGAAAAATGAGTGAGATTTAGGACACAGGCAGGAATGCTGGATGACACTTTTTATGTTCTTTAAGCCTGGACTTCTGTGAGAATTGTGCAGCAGGGAGCTCCAGGGTTCATTTCTCTGGTAGGACGTGCAACAGGGGGCGGGGTTTGTGCTTGGTCAGTTTCACATATATGACAACCAGCCAGACAAAACAGGGAGGGCTCTCTTGTACCAATGGAGGAGCAGATGGACTAAGGCATGAACATGAGTAGGGACCATGTCGCCTTCAGAAAACTTGTTTCCGCTTTGACACACAAGTGGGTGGGTGAGGACTGGCAATATATACCGTAAAGCATGACCAAAATTATTTTAACTTAAGTGTTTAAACATGTATTGAATTTATTCACCACTGCCATGGAAAAACTCACTGAAATAACAATTTGCTAGAACTACCAATATGATCCAGCAATCCAACTTCTGGGTATTTATCCATAAGAAATGAAATCAGGACCTTGAAGAGATGTCTGCTCTCCCACATTTATTGCTGTGTTATTCACAATGGCCAACACATGGAAACAACCTAAGTGTCTGTCATCAGATGAAGGGATAAAGAAGATGTGCTTTATACAGTGGAATACTATGAAGCCATGAGAAAGAAGGACATTCTGCCATTTGTGACAACATGGATGGACCTTGAAGGCATTATGTAAAGGGAAATAAAGAAGACAGAGGAAGACCAATGCTGTGTGTGATATCACTTATACGTGGAATTTAAAATAGCTGACCTTGCAGAAACAGAGCTGGCAGGGGGAAATGGGGACAGGTTGGTCGAAAGGTACAATCTTCCAGTTCTAAGTTAACTAAGTACTGGGGATGTAATGCACAGCATGATGGCTGTAGTCAACAATGATCTGGTGTGTACTTAAAGTTGTTGAGAGTAGATCTTAAAAGTTCTCACCACAAAAAAGGATGGCAATTATGTGATGTGATGGAAGTGGTAATCATTTTGCAATATATAAGTGTATCAAATCAATACACTGTATACCTTAAACTTATACAATTATATCTTCTAAAGCTAGCAAAAATATCTATTTGCTTCCTGGTGAATCCTTCACGATTAATTAAATGCAAACTTTACTTCTTGGTAGCTGATCTGCAGCATGGAATCATTCACTAGATATGAACCAGTTGATTCATTAGACAGAAACCATGATATATAAGCTGTAGGACATTTGGCAAAGGTGATGCATTTGTTTTTAGAACATGCTATCTGGTATAAACACCACAAAGAAATTGTTAACAGCACTTCTGTGTATTCATAGAACTATATCATCAATTTAGAGAAGACAACTTACTTAAGGAAAAAAACCTCAAAATATCAGTAGGAGGTCATAGATCCAGGGTATGTAAAAATATAACATTAAATCGTTTGGAAATGGGTGAAAAAAAGGAGTTTCAAGATAATCTGTTCCTTGCCACTAGAAATGTTGTCTCGAAACACTTCCTCACAACACTTCATGATCTTCAGAGAGGTATTAGGATGAAGGTTGTGTGAGTTTATCAACGACTGAGCTTATACTGAATTATGACATTTTAGACCATAACCAATTCTCCAGCAAAGACTGCTGAGTAAAAAGTAGTAACACCTGCAAACAATTTTATTTTTTTCCTGATAGATTTCCCCCAACGTGATAGAGACTATATCAATGACCCATTGTGGACCCTCCTACACCACCGGCGTGGTAAATATTTGTGTGAGAAATCTAGGCTTGTAGTTTTTGTCAAGAAGAAAATGACAAAACATGAGCTATGAATCAAAGCTTGTAGTATGCAAAACTATGCAATATTAATTTATAAAATTGAGTAAAATTGAGACAATATTGTGTGAAATTAAATGGAAAAGTGGAATCCTTTAGTAAGAGGATAGCTTCTTTATTTCTTTCCTGGGGACTTATAGATTACAGGGTCGGGGGCAGGGAAAGGAGGGGGTAGGACATCTTTATTAACACTTTACTTAAATACTTAGAGAAGAGTTAAAAAGTTCATTTGCTTTCGTGAAGATTTATTCTGCATTTTCACTGAAAGTTGATTAAACCAGGCTTTGGCAGGATTTCACAGATTCCATGTTTCTGAATCTTCATCAGAAAGAGCAGTTAAGATTTAAATGGGGCTGCAAGTAGTTCTCTGGGTTTTCTATCTGCGTCCCTGCTATGGAGTTTCGTTCATCACTTACAAGGTGTTCACAGACCTTCAGCTGACCTTCAGTTGACCTTCAGCAGAGCATCGGTCAGAGGGGTGCTGATGGCCGGAGCCAGGCCCGGGGGTCAGGAGGATGACTTGGCCTCTAAGGTACCAATCACACCGCTGCAGGCTGAGCCGCCTGCCTGGGACGGGCCTGACCATGTATCAGAGGCGGGTGATTTTATACACAACTTATGTTGAAGGAGGTAAAAGACCATCAAAAAAGATCATTTATCCTAAAATTGTACTTTCATAGGAAGGAGCGGTTGTCTCTCCCACTGCTGGTTCAGAGGAGCCTGGAAGTTGCCCAAGGCCTAAAAGTTACCACTTTCTCAGTGAAGATTCTCTCTTGTGGGTGCCACAGGGGCCATTGTCCAGGCATTAATGTCTTTACAGGCATCGGTAACTCTGCTACCAACTGAGCAAGTCATACCTAAGCACCTGCTCAGAGCGGGACACTGTTATTGGCACGAAAGGATGAGAGGTGGAGCCCTCTGAACCTCAGAGAGCATGTGTCCTGTGCTCGCCATTCAAAGCAGCACTTACT
This sequence comes from Mormoops blainvillei, assembly GCA_004026545.1. Lineage (NCBI taxonomy): Eukaryota > Metazoa > Chordata > Mammalia > Chiroptera > Mormoopidae > Mormoops > Mormoops blainvillei. Next base: position 95,727 of record PVJD01001453.1, on the reverse strand, counting down.
GAGCAATTGCTATATATGGAGCGCAATCCTACATTTTTATATAAAGTTATTCACGAATATTCACAAAGATCCCTTGAAGTCTTATTATTGTCTTTTTACTATTATACCAATCTCCCATGAGACAGCTGGGATTCAGAGAAGTTAAGTGATTCATCTGTGGTCACATAGCCAGCCTTCAGACTCCAGGTCTAGGGCCTTCTATGAGCCCACATTTGCTTATTCTGCACAGCTACTAAGAACTCCCCCTCTTCTCTATGAACTTGATGCCCTCCATGTGGCCCATGGATCCCATCTCAGCATCACCTGGGAGCTTGTTAGAAATGCAGAGTCTCAGGGCCCACCCAGCCTTGCTGAGTCAGATCCTGCCTTTTAAGCAGACCCCCAGACTGTCTGCACGCTGAGAACCCAGCAGAACGGCCCCCTGCGTCGTCAAAGGCAGCTGACAGTGGCGCCTGCTACAGAACCCCTCTGGCTCCAGCCTGCGGGATCAGGCTCTGTCGGTCTTAGCTCTTTAGTGCCAGAAGCAGCTTGTTGCAAGACGGTTTCACCTAGAAGGCAGTTTCCCATCACAGACATTGAAAAATTATAGTTACCACACAGACCTTACATTTAATGATTTAGTTGAACAAATATTTATTGTCATCTCTTACTTGCTCAGCACCAAGTGAGGTGCAGGTCTTAGCAATTTCCCGGCTTCTGGTTTGCAGTGGTTCAGCCAATTACTGGTTTTATAGTTACATATTTATAATAAAATTGCACCTGTACATCTCTTAATGCTGCTTTCTTGTTGATTCATTTGTTTAGTCAAACAACATATTTAGTCATATAGACAACAAACACGTTTCAGGATGTACAAAGCATAATAGAAGTCATATACATATGTATTTCCACACAATATTATACTGTGAAGTAATTTTTCAATGGAGACATGTTTCTTAAATAAAGACTTTTAAAAAATCATGGTAATTTTACTCCTGTTTTTACGGTTAGCAGAACTCCAGCTCTGAGATTTCATGTCTTCATCAACATTGACTTGGAAATTCTCCCAACAGCCCAAGGATGGATGTAGGCTTAGGAAATCAAGGCTGAAAATTAAGTCCCTCAGGACATGTTGTCGCCATAATAATTTAACTTGGATGTTACTCAAAATCTGCAGAAATTTTTTTGCAGTACTGTTTATTTTCATTTAAAGTAGAGCTTCTTAAATAACTGGCACTTAAGCAAGTTGGTGAATTTCAATACTTAGGGTCTTCTATTAACATCAAAGTTACATGCTAGAAACTCTGCTCCCTTATGGAAAACTAGAGTTCTAAAAATCCCTTGAGGGGATGACATACTCCAGGAATAACACTTTGTTGGGTAATTTAGTTTTATATGGGAGTATTAAAAAATGCAAAGACTTTAGGCATAAGACTTCTTTTCAGCTCCACACTTCAGTTAATTCTACGTTGCTTGGGAATCTTTTTTGGGAGGATAATTAGTCACCAAGGATTCAGGCTAATAAGTTTGTTATATCTTAAAAGATGTTTTAAAATGTTTTTCAAGGAAGTCACGAGGTGGATAAATTGATAGGTAGTAATTTAGTATTTAAGAAATTGCTTTATTGAGGTATAGTATAAATAAAATCAAATATACATTTGAAATGAACAATTTAATGAGTTTTGACCTGTATAACACCATGAAAACAAAGACATAGAGCGTTTTCATCATCCCAGGAAGATTCCTCATTTATGGCCAGGTACCTTGCTAAATGATTTGTTTGCATTATTTATTTTAATTTTCATTAAATGTTATGAGGCAAGCTGTTATGGGAATTTTATTCCCTCCAAATTCACATGTTGAAGCCCTTAGACCTAGTACATCAGAATGTGACCGTGTTTGGAGACAAGGCCGTTAGGCAGGTGACTAACTTAGGCCATTAGAGTGGGCTCTACTCCAACATGGCTGGACTAGAAGAAGAAAAATTTGGACACACAGGGAGATACAGGGATGCACATGCACAGAGAAAGGCCACGTGGAAGGGTGGCTGTCTGCAAGCCACAGGGAGAGTCCTCAGAAGAAATCACCTTACGAGACTCCTTGATCTTGGACTTCTAGTCTCCAGAAGTATGAGGAGATAAATTTCTGTTGTTTAAACCACTTAGTCTATGGTATTTTGTTATGGCAACCCTATGAATCTAATATACAGGTATTAGCTTTATATTTCTTTTTGAAAAAAAAATCAAAACCAAACAAAACATAAACAGGGCTAGGGGTGCCATGAAATTTGCCCACGGTCATCCAGCTCCTCAGTGATGCAGGGGTTGCATCCTAGGTGTGTCTGGCTCCAGTTCCATGCTCTTAACTGCTACATGAACTGACTACCCAAACACTTGAACACCAGAATTTGAAATGGAAGTTGGTGCTAGCCAGTCCCACCACCAGGCTCCAGTAAGCTCTCCCTTCCTCTAGTCTAGTCACTTTCTAACATTTTTATGCACTTAGCTGTGATCAGTGCTGCATAAAAATGTGCACTGAGGTCGAGTGAGCATCTTACTACTCTGACCCTATCAGTAATATATTATAATAGAGTTATTATGAGAATGATATGATTTCAAGTGATTAAAGACTATCAGGACCAGAGAAGAGACTACTTTTTGTCTATTATTATCTCATTGAATTAAAAAAAAAATCACACTTTACACTAATTTTCTCAACTTTTTTTCCTTTTCTAAAATTAAAAAGACTATAATGTATTTTGAAAATCCAAATAGGGAATATCATTCCACAGTTTCAACTGTTCTACGAAAAAGTTTATGTGAGACATCAGGATGATTTTTTGTCATGTTGGATACCGCAAAAGATTTTTAATAATGACCATTAAACGTACACAACAATAGCGCTGCCATAACTGTAAGATAACACCAATAACAAATGAGTCATTACTGTCAGGAGCCTCATCCAAAGGCAAGCGGCAAGCCATTATATAGCCAGGCCTCGAACGCAGGCTGTTGGTTCAGGGTCCACTCAGCTTATATTGGGCCCAAGTACGGAAGCGGTTGTGCATTTTGCAGAGCAATTGCCAAAAGTGAATACTTAGGTAAGAAATAACAGGAGTCATTTGAAGTCTTCATTTTAGGGAGACTAGGGAAGCTTCCTGGTAGAACAGGTTCCTAGAGCTTAAGGTTAAAAAGGGGAGGACATGCAGGAAATTTCAGAGCATTATGCAATTTCTTAACAATGCAAACGTCTTACCTGCTCTGACAATACAGATCACCCTTGAGATGCCACAAGGCCCTATTAAAATACCCCAATGCATTTATTTTGGCTGTGTAATAAGTAATTTTGGGAAACCAGAAGTTAGTTGTGGATCTTAATTCCATTTATATAGAATTATTCTGTTAAACATTTTGGCTAAATTGAATTCAGAAGGGGAAAAATTAGTAAAACGACATTTTCCTCTGAGTTAACAACCATGTGATATAGGTTAACAAGTCCATAGGTCAGGTTGTTTTTCCATATTAATGAACAAAGCATGAATTAATTAGTCAATATTTGTTGAATGAATGGCTAAAATCAAAATGGTTGAAAAGGCGTACAAGTAGATACCATCTCAGCTCACACCCTCTTCAGTCACCACTGGTCCATTTTAGCCCACGTGAGCTACAGAGAATACTCTGGGTCCTTTTTGAAAATAATGTGAAACCAAGGGCAGCACACTAAAAGCCTCAAAACTTCTGTTAAGGGTGTTTAGGTGACACTGATGAAACTATTAGGGGCTCTTAATGACATAAACATGTTAGAGTAAAAACAGCTACAGCGTCAGGCAATATTATTACCTTTCGGTATCTGCTAGTTCCTTGTCTATTAAATAGTCATCAGGTGACTAGAATCTTCTATGACAGGCTCCTCAATCTTCTTACATATGAGAATCGTGGAGAGCTTTTAAAACTCTTAATGACCAGATGACACCCATACAAATCAAGATATCTTGGGGGAGGAGCCATGTAAAAATATTTTTAATGGGTCCCTAGATTATCCTATTTTGTAGACAAATTTGGGAACCACCGCTGTCTGGCTTTTCCGCTAGGTAAGTAATCCCCAAATTTCAAGGCATTAATATCACATGGAGTCCTTGCTAAAACTCAGAGTCCCAAAGAATTTTAGAAGGTCTGGAATAGGGACATTGGCATTCTTAACAAGCACCTGAGGTGATTTTGCTGTAGGTGGTCATTTGTCACTTTGAGAAATGCTGCCTTAGTGAACACTCAGGGTTTTGATCCATCAATTAATGCTTTGATATCAGGTTAAATTGAACAAGATGCTAAAAGCTAAAATAAGACAATGAGCCAAAGATCACAGTGGCTGGCTGGCTTGTTCCAACAAGATACCTTTGTTTGCCAAGGTGTCATAAGGAGGTTGGGGTTATTTCTTGCCTAAATATTCTCTGATAGTATTTACTTTACAAAATGCACACCTACGCCTAAACTTGGCTCTAGTCACTATATGTTGACATTTGTGTGTGGCGATGGGAAATGCTGCAATAGGAAGAGGAAGTTTTCTTTCATGAGAGCTCTGTTCTGCATGTCCGCTTCTGAGCTGGTTCCTGTGGTACCCAAATAGGTATCATGACGAGGATAAAATCTCCTACTGCTCTGCAGGCCCCACTCTCTAAATATTCCTGAGGAATCTCCAGAAGGTGGAGAACTGGGGGTGGGGTAGGACATGGCCCCAGTACTAACTTCATCATGTCTTTAGTAAAAACAATATTTACTAGAAATTAGATCCCATTCAAAGCATATGAATTTTCTCATTAAGCATTTGTAGCGCCCTCGGGAATTTTCCCTTTGGTTATCAGCAGTGACCCCGCCTTCCCATGTGTTGAGTAAAAGCATTTTCATCACCCCGGTTTCCTGTCTGTTTCAATAAAAGAAGTTTAGCAAAAGCAAATAAAGATTTACCACATTCTTTTTTAAAGCAATTAAGGATTTGTTAGTGTGTCCATTTACGAAAAGTTTTCAACCGTTCCCTGTCTAAGGTTTCATTATATTTTCATTTAAACTGAAAACAGATGCTTTGAAAAAGTATTGATATTTGGGGAGAACGTAAGTAACAATAGTTACAGAATTAAGTGGATTTAGCAAGCCACTTGGTGGCAGTAAATGCCCTGTGAAACACAATACATATATGAACTCCTGGGCAGGCTTCTCAATTCCTGTTTTGTGTTGTCTTTTTTTTTTGTTATTATTTTTATCCCCATACGATATTTATCTCAAATGGAAAAGGTATGGTTTCTTCTTTTTTCCTGACTGAATTATACATAAAGATTAGATATTGTGACCTTCAAAAAAATTTAAATTTTGAGTTAAATTACAAAAAGTCAGAATGAGAGAACCCTGTATTTTACTAGAGCACCCATTTTTTTATGGTCCCATCCAGTCTGAATAAATGTTTATGAACAGAGAAAATAAAATGGAATTATATTCTGTGTAGTCTATTTGTTCAGTATGTTATAGTAACTTGCAAAAAACATCAATTGTTCTACATAAACCCTTTTCAGTTTTCTCCACAAACATTGTCACAGTAAATTCTCCATCTTTTATCCATTTAAGGGAAGAGGGGTATGCCTAAAATGGGAATTTAATATAAATTATGACTAACTAGATTAGGTGTGAACATATTTGGACCTGAAAAACTTGTTTGGTCAATGAAAAACCATGATAGACCGGTTAATTATGACATAAATGGATTTAATAGTTATGCTGGTCCTGGTAAAAATGACAAATCATATGGGCTTTTATTTAATTTATTTTTAAAAATTATATTTGATGGACTATGCTATTACAGTTGTCCTGATTTTTCCCCCTTTCCCCACCTCCACTCAGCACCCCCCACTCCCTCAGGCATTCCCCCACTATCATTCATGTCCATGGGTCACATGTGTAAGTTCTTTGGCTACTCCATTTCCTCTACTGTACTTTAACACCCCCAGGGCTATTTGACAAGCCGCATAGGTTTTTAGAACACTGAGTTCCAGTCCAGGATTTGTCAATAACTGTCTGTGTAAGCCTGGGCAGTCCACTTAATCTCCCAAAGCCTCACTTCCTCCTCTGAAAATGATTAGTTTGGGCAGAAAGATCCTAAGTGCATCCCTGGGAAACACAATGGAAATACATCATCTAGGTTTGGAGGAGTCTTCTGAATAGACTTCATACACAATAGATTAGAACTTTCTGGAGAATAGAAATTCATATTATGTGGTGGTATAATCACAGAAAGAGAGGAAATCAGTTGTTCCTCCCTTGTTTGGATACCTGGTAGAAGTAGTGCGTCCGGGTCACTGCAGCAACAGCAGCGGGCAGCCTAGGGGCCCATCCTGCGTGGTAGGCTCTCTCCTGCTGAAGACGGAAGGATGCAGATGCTCTTTGACTTCTGATGAGATTTAGTTTCAACTTATCCATCCTAAATTGAAAATGTTGTAAGTTGAAAATGCATTTAATACGTGGAACCTACCTCATAGCTTAGCCCAGCTACCTTTAACACGCTCAGAACAGCTACGTTAACCTCTAGTTGGGCTAACTCACCTCGCTGCGGCTGGCCAGCGGCATGAGAGGTGAGGTACCGTACTGCCTTTCTGTAGCCTGGGAACGATCAGAATTAATATTAATATTTGAAATGCGGTTTCTGCTGAATGTGTTGCTTTCACACCATTGTGAAGTTGGAAATTTGTGCATACATTGAACCATCGTCAGTCGAGGATCATCTGTAGAATTATTTGAAAGTTCGGACTCTGTATAGATAAGAGCAGAAGTGGAGATGACCCACATAAACGGTCTCACATAAGGCCTGACAGAAGGTAGGTGCTCAGTAATTTTGCTTCCAACCTTGTCCTTGTTTGCTACTTTGAAATACCTCCTATTCACTAGCTCTCCGAGGCAACTGCTTCCGAACGCCGGCAGGCAGTTGTTTGCCACCGCCTGGGCTTGTTTCTTCCTATGTGGAGCCGGTTTTGTTCAGTGACTTGTAATGGACAAGGTGGGAAGTTAGTTGCAAATGTAAAGTATTTAAAAATGTTATGCAAATATTTATGCTAAACCATTCCACGATTAGAAGGAAAGCATTAAAAACAATGCTCATCAATAGAAAATACACCAGCAGAAAACATACAACTAAAATTATATTTAATGATCAAAGGCTAAAATTGGGGACAAGGAAAGGATGTCTTTTCTCAGCACTTAAACTCAACGTTGTGCTGGAGGACTTAGCCAGTAGAATTAGGCAAGAAAAAAAATTAAAAGTACACAGATCAGAGAAGAAGTAAATAGTCTTTATTCACAGATGACATGGTTGTGACATGGTAGAAAATTCCAAGCACTCTACTAAAAACAAACAAACAAACAAACAAACAAGCCTAGTAAAACTAGTAAGTCAATTTAGCAAGCTTGCCAGATAAAAGATTAATATACAAAGGCTGTTTTCCTATATACTAGCAATAAAAAATTAAAAAGGAATTTCGGGGTGGCATTTAAGTAGCATTACAAAAGCATAAAACTATTTAGGGGAACTTTTAACAAAACTATAACATCTCTATATTGAAAGTATAAAAACGTACTGAGAGAAATTAAAGAAATGCTAAATAAATGAAGAGATAAACAATATTTATAAGTTGAGACCTGACTGGTGTAACTCAGTGGATTGAGCACCGGCCTATGAACCAAAGGGTCGCTGGTTTGTTTCTCACGGAGGGCACATGCCTGGGTTTCTGGCTAGGCCCTCAGTAGGGGGCACTCAAGAGGCAACCACACATTGATGTTTCTCTCCCTCTCTTTCTCCCTCCCTTCCCCCTGTCTAAAAATAAATAAATAAAAAAATCTTAAAAAAATAATGTTTAGAAGTTGAAAAATTCATGTTATTGAGATGTCATTATTCAAAAGTAGACTCATAAATTTAATGAAATCCCAATAAAAATCTCAGGAGGCTTTGTACAGAAATTGACAAATTGGCTCTAAAATATATATGGAAGTGCAAAAAATGCAGAATGACCAATCTTGAAAGACTGATCTGCTTGATTTTAAGACTTAACAGAAAGCTACAGTAATGAAGAAAGTATGGTATTGGTATAAAGATAAACATTTAGAATAATAAACAGAATAGACTGACACAGTGTGACTGATTTTTGATAAAAATGCAGTCAATTCAGTGGAGTAAGCATAATTCTTTCAACAAGTAGAGTTGCAACAATTGTACATTAATATGCAAAAGACTTGAAAAGTCCACCTAAAACTCACCTCTTTATAGAATTGCACACCAAAAGTAAAGTTATTTTTTACTGAATGCAAAGTTAAGAAAAAGTGCATTGAGGCACCTGTGTCCTGAAGGGTTTAACAGGCAAACACGGGCGTTATGCTTGGCAGAGTATCTACACAAGATAACACTCAATACATTTTAACAGCATTGTTTCTTTCCCACTAACCAGCCAGCTTCCCACCTGGCCTAAAATTTCCATCTAGAAGATCACTAACAGGTTCCTGCAAAGGTGGGGGAATTAACCCCAGAAGGAACCATTCAGTTGGAAATATCGCCTCTGAAGAGAAAAGAGACCTATGGTTTCATCTCTGGGCTTCCTTAGTTGACACGTGGGGTTAGGAGTTGCAAATCTCAGTCTCAGTTACAACCACAGAGCCTTAGAGCTAGAGTGGCCCTAAAGAGCGCCCAGCCTGCAACTTTACTAATGTGAAAACTGGGGGTCAAAGACGTGGTTAATTACACAAGGCTGTTTATTCAGCCTGTTTCCTTTCTGAAAAATGACAGTGATGATCCCTATCCCACTGAACACATTGAATGGTTCAGGTCAGGAGGGAAGTTGAAGTGCCTTGTAAATTGTACTTTTCACTTGTTGAAGGAGGATAGCGGGAAGGGGGAGGGGCAGAGAGCACAGCATTCCTGCGCAGCAGACAGATGGCACCACAGAAAAGGTGGTGAAAACGGGAGGTTGGTAGGACCTGTCCAAGGTGACTACCAAAAAAAGGTGGGGAGTCATCATGAAAAGAGGGAGACTTGTAGGTCAGCAGCTCCCCTCAAGGGCAGGTGTGAACCAGAGGGAATTTAGAGGGTGTCCGCAATTTCTTGTTTGTTCTTTTCCCCCCATGACTTTCAACCTAACGTTTATTCCAGTTTCCCTTCCTGACCTGCATAGAATACTTTCAGATGGGAAAATCTTTCGATCATTTCCAAAGTCTCAGATACAAAACTCAGCCTTCAGGGTAGGGTAAAATTGATCCTCGACTACTTTAAGATAGGAGGTCGAGGAAAGCAGAGGAAGTTGAGCAGATGTGGGGTTTTATGTTTGGTACCTAAAGTAAGGTAATGAGTGGAAGAGGTGATTTCCAATGAACATGCCGTATTTCTCTGATTCTTTTAATAGAATTGTTCCTTTCTCTACTCACATCCTGACTCATGAATTGCTTCAAGTCATTGCTCAAGATACAGGCTTAAAGAGACTGAATTTCAAACGCATCCAAGAAAGTTTATAAACCTAAAGAGTTGGGAAAATAGTTTCTTTAAGAGGAGAGACCACTGACAGTTGTGACCATGTACAAAGTGGTGGCTATTCCTCTGTCAGGAATATTCAAGGAAAGAAAATAATGACATTCTAATTGCTCTAGGAGAATGAAAACAAAAGTGGTAGGTTTCTTATAGCTTTGTTCTTGCCCATGGTACTTCCTGTGCAAAATTGTCTTCTGTCCTCAACGGTGTCTACTGCAGCCATCATAGCAAAAGGAAAGCTTGTGAAAAAGACATTCTATTGCCAAGCAAGAGTCCATGCTATAGATTTATTAAGAAGCTTTTCATCCTAAGCTCCAGAAACCATGATTAGAAGAGACAGATTTTAGTGGAGAGCTGTTATAGAAACACTCTTAAAATTATTTTTAAGAATTAGAATTTTGTTTATGTAGAAATAACTCCCAAATCTTGAGGGAGTAGGTAAGTTGTTTTCGTCACATTTTACAGATAACTTAGTTTTATATAAAAAGCTGAGTGTAAGGAAATAAAAATGCAAATGAAAGCACATTTCAAGTGAACTAAGAGTTCTCACTTTTCAAAAAAACCCTTAAATTAATTTCTTCGTGACCTTCCATTTGATTAATTTTGCATATTTATGTTTATTTCTTTTCTCCTGACAGCAAACATGAGGTTTCTGGATCAAAGGTAGGCTGCTTACTTGCAGAACACCGTAGTGTTGGTTTCCCATGCCCTGATTTTCCCTGGAGTAGTGTGGCGAGGACCAATGTCACCCTGCATGTGCAGGGTCCGTGGTATAACAGGGGACCGCTGAGATTATGACACCGAAGCTCCGATAGGGGCCCCTGCATAGTGCCCCCTTCTCTCTGGAAGAAAGGGAGAGAAATTTTATCTTCTTAATATAAACAAGCCCTCTGCTGAATAGAAAAGCAGAAAGTTTCTAGGTGTTACAGCTCTTTGGAATATAAATGTATGGCTCAAGATTTTATTACTCTTTGAAATATAAATAAATGGCTCCGGGGGAGAGAAACCTATAAATCTCTCAGGAGCCATTCACTATTCTTAACTTCCAAGGTGTGGTCACTAGTGGTCAGTCATCCCTTAACCCAGTTTGCCAGTAATTTTTGTTGAAGAAACACTGAGCAGAATATGAAAATATTATCTATTTCTCAATACCACAAAATCTATCAAGGTATAATTGTATTTCTTATTCATAGACAAGTGATCCTGGCTTTATGGATTCTATGGAGCTAGGCGGAAAGTAGCAATAGTTTGAACTTTAGTCTTGATGTTACACGAATAAAATGAAAGGCAGTATATCGGGTTGCGAAGCTGTAAAAAAATCGTCCCCAGCACTTGAATGCATTACAGAATAATTGTCGATATAACAAATAGTTATATGCTTTGTCTCTTTATTTTCTTGAAATTCAGTTTACTAAAGAATTAGAGTAAAACCATCACATAGGTGCTATTATCAAAATAATCTTGCATATAATTCAGTGAGTATTGCATTTAGAGTTTATTCGTAAAAACATTTAAGATGTGACTAAGAGTAGTATTAGGGTTGGGGTAGGTGTAATATATATAAGAAACTCTTTTATCTTCAGTTTAGTAAATATCAAATATTTTGCCCAAGAATTTACAGAATAATGTTATAATTATTTGTAACATTAATTACAATTAAAAATTCTATCACAATATTCTGATCCTTTAAAGACTCATGCTTATTCACGAAAAGTTTATGATAACCATGCCTATTTTGAAATGATACAATTTTTTTTTTTTACATTTTAGTTTCCAAACATAACCAGCAGTAATTGGTACAAGTTAAGATACCGGTGTGGAAACCTGTTCTTTATCAGTCCCCTGCACTGGAACTGTGCTGCACAGGATGCCAGTGGACTCGTTCCAAGGTCAGTGAAATGGTCCTGGGAGAAAGCGAAAGAGTTTAGATAATACTCTGTGTGGTCTGCTATGCTGGAAAGGCCCAAAGCTGGCCTGCCCTGTGGTTCCATGGATCCAAATAAAACTTATTCTCAATATTATAAGATATTCCCATATAAGATATAAGAATAGGATGTTCTGGAATAACAATGTTGTATTTAGACTTTCGGGGCTGGACAAGCCTTCATGTTTCTTTCAAAACCGAGGTCATTAATGGAGAACTGGGGCAGGACCCCAGCCCTGGGGTGGCCATGGGAAGACAGCAGAGTGTGCTGGTCCCCACTTGTGGTTTGCTTTCGGGCTGTGAGCACCTTCCTCATATCCCAGTTTTAGTTTCCTTATATTCTGTCTCTCCCTTTTTTTAAGATTTTGTTTATTTTTTAGAGAGAGGGGAATGGAGGGAGAAAGAGAGGAAGAGAAATACTGAAGTGTGAGAGAAACATCAACCGGTTGCCTCTCACAAGCCCCCAACCAGGGACCTGGCCTGCAACCCAGGCATGTGCCCTGACTGGGAATCAAACTGACAACCTTTTGGTTCATAGGCCGGCGCTCAGCCTACTGAGCCACAGCAGCCAGGGCTAGTGTCCTTATATTTTTATTCTCATAATATATATCAGCAATTGTTTAACCTTTTATCTTCTCATGGCACATATAACCTAGTTACTAAAAATTCTGTGGCGCACCAAAAAATATATTCTTTGCCGATATGACAAAAGAATAGGTATAATTTTGATCCATTCACACCAGATGGCTATTGTTGTGTTGTCTGTTGTCATTTTTAAATTTGACAACCTAAGGGAAAAGAGGTTAGTGCCCCTGACTAAATAGTCAGGAATTACATGTTTTAAAAATTCTTGGGGCACACCAGTTGAAAATTGCTGATGTATATGGTAGTGCTTGTGTCACAGAGATGCACAAACCTAATCTAAACTCATTACATCTGAAGAGCTAACATGGGTTCTTAAAATAAATATTAGTTTCCAGATTTAAAGAATTTTGAAAGTAAAATCACGGTGTTACACAAATATAATCCAAACATATGCTAAAGATTTTGTTTAACTCATTAACTAATGGGAGTACCAGTAAAAGGTTATAACTAGTTCAAAGAACAATCCAGAGGGATGTAGAGATGAATTTACAAACAGAAACAAAACTGGTCAGTATCCACAGGGCAATAGTCAGTTGCATTCTGCTGGAAACAATTTACATTTCTACGGACTAGAATCATTTGCATTATATCGGTTCTCTACAAGTCTTTCACAATTTTTCTGGACACATACTACAAAAAGGATAATGCTTTTATAGGGTAAAAATATAAAAGCTGCCCAGAGAGAAATAAATAAAATCTTAAATAAATCAGTAAAATTGAGGAAGTAAAAATCAAACGGAAAATTCTTTCTTTCTGCCTTTGGGCCACTGCTGTAATTTAATATCACGTGTATCTTAAGGAAAGTTTGTTAAAGTTCAGAGTTATCTAAATTTGGGTGAACGCTGATGTTTCCTGGGTCACCCCTCTTTGTCGCTCAGGGATTCTGGTTCAGGAAATGTAAACTGATTTTATCGTCTCTGTAAGAAAGATATAGTAAGGAAGATGCTTTTCTCCAAAGAAGTGAACACACATCATTATAAAGTTAAATATAAATTTCTGCATTGGAGTGGCTTCTGAGCAGCATGGAGAGATGGATAAGGAAGTGGATAGGAATCCAAAGGCATGGATTCAGGTCGGAATCTTCCACAACCAAGATCAAAGTCACATCACATTGCCAAACCTCAGTTTCTTTATATTTCAGTGGAAATGATTTTGGTTCCACAAATCTCAAAAGGTTGTTGTAAAGATGAAATTAAATAATGCATATGGAAGACACATATAAGGTATAAAAATTTATTATTTTACAATGTTAGCTGTTAGCACAGCTTTAATCTACTGGGTTGAGTTAGGTACAGATAATACAACCCATGGGTGGAGGGACAGGCAGGCGATAAAGCAGGCTGGCATACCTAACCCCGAAACTAATTTGTGGCGTGATTCTGAACAAATGATTGAACCTTCAGGGCTTCCATGGCCTCTTTGTCCCTTTTTATTTTGCAAACTAATTGTGAGGTCCTAATGAAATAATGACAGCACTCAGGAGATGAAAAAGTACCATGCAAATATCAGCCATTGTCAGTAGTTTGGCTAAACACTAGGAACTGAGGAAATTAGAGTCATTTTTCCTTTATTGGTTATCTATAAATAACTTTTATTGTAAAAATAACCATTTCCATGCTCAAAAGAATCGATTTTCCCCTCTAAATTTTACTCACTTGTACTAAAGGTAATATGTGACTTTAAAAGGAAACTTCACAGTGTCATTATCTTGCCTAGGACCTGGCAAAATGAACCCTGAGAGATCTCTGCTATTGCTTTCATTCGGAGCCACGTTTGGCATAATGTTGTAATCATTAATGGAAGGAAATATTCCATTACAATGAAATGGCATTTATAACTAGGCTATTAAAGCTGGTTGCTTTAGAAAGATTTTCCAAACACACACACATGCACACACATCTGCATGAGTCTTGAAATAAGATTTTAGTGACATGGTATGGCCCAAGAACCCCAAAAGGCAATGAAAGGTATTTTTTCATTTTTTTAATGTTATTTGGTCCCTAAGTAGGACACACTGAGTTATGGCCATGATTTTTAAAAAAACCAGTAAGTAACCATTAAAACTTAAAAATAGCAAAGTAATAAGCATCATATGATATTAAGCCTAAATAATAAAACAATAACTAGTTACACTTTTATTTGTCAATTATATCTCAGTAAAGCTGGGAAAAAATAACTAGCACACATTGTCTCCCATTCTTTGATTTCCTTTTATTTTAAAGGGAATTTCTTGGTGCAAAAATGGTATAGTTTTCAAAGCATGTACTTCTATGTTAAATTTTATCATTTTTTATTTATACCAAATTATACTAATATCACTTAATTTTCAGCTTACTTAGCTTATACTGAATTATATTTCATTTCACTTTTTAAAAATAATATTTTATTAGCATCTATTTTATATAGTGTATTCTCCTGTTTTTGTTTTTTTTTGCTCCAACAAGACAGATGAAGCTATTCTTTAACATGAATGATAAAATCTACCTCCTTGTACTAGATTAAGATTATGCCATGATTATCTCAAATCAATGCTTCTCTTAATGTGGTGCTGAAGATAAATACCACATAAACACACAAATTAGTAAGAGGGCAAAACCTCGGAGCGAATATGCCTCTAAAAGTGAATAAAAAGGCAGGATAAAAAGACGCAATACACTGAAATATTGAGGTAATTAAGTCAACTCTTCTACAGTGGAGCAAAAACAGTATCTGCTACACAGTAACCTAAAAGGAGGTGGTAAGGGGGCATGTCATGTTACCTTGACAAGGTTTTTTTTTTTCTTTTTAAGATTGTATTTATTTATTTTTTAGAGAGAGGGGAAGGGAGGGAGAAAGAAGGTAGAGAAACATGGATGTGAGAGGGAAACGTCAATCAGTTGCCTCCTGTGCAATCCAGGCGTGTGCCCTTATGGGGAATGGGCCACGCCCTTTTGGTTTGTTGGACGACACCCCGCCAACTGAGCTGCACTGCTCAGGGTGACGAGGTACTGATGAAAGACAGAAATGAAGGCGACTGTGTCAAGCAATGTACATATGTCTGCTCACTGTGACTTTACCAGGAATGGACTGAACCAGGAAAATAGTTTCCTAAAAAAGCTTAGGTACACATAAGAGAAAATTATACATTCTTAGGCAAATTAGGTATTCTAGAATAATTATTAAGATGGGACATAAACATTAAACAGGCAAACCTAGCTTATTGCCATATTCAAAATAGTTTATTAAACTTTGAGTGTTGAAAGAAATTCTTTAAGTTATTTTTAAAGAAAAGTTGAATGCTAATTTCAATTTTTCATCTTCAAAGATAAAATCGGGTGTGGCAATAACATGATATGGGATGATCAAAATTCTGATGACTTATTTTGATTTATTTTAAAAAGAAACCATGGGACATACTTTAAGGCATACAAGAGTAAGTAAGTAAACAAGGCCTGTCCAGAAAAAGTCCAGCCATTGTTAACAGAGCGAGAACAGTTTGCATGACATTGATGTAACCTGGCAGCCAAGGAGAATGGACTGGAATGTGCATGTGTGAACAATGATGCCTTCACTCTACTAGTCAGTGGGGGCAGTAGACGCTGTTGAGTGAGCATGTGTACTGTGTGGCTGTCACATTCAAGATGACTGAGCAAATAAGAGCAATGAATCTGCATCAGATTTTGCATTAAGCTTGAGCATTCCTCTGCAGAATCTATTCGGATGATTCAGAAGGCCACAGCTCTGGGCAACTGGTCATGGGCCGCTTCATCATGACAATGTGCCTGCTTATGCATCACATCTTGTGCAGAGCTTTTTGGTGAAAATCAAATCACCCAGGTGACTCAGTCCTTCTACAGCCCAGATTTGGTGCCCTGTGACTTGTGACTTTTTCCAAAACTAAAATCACCTTTGAAAGGGAAGAGATTTCAGACTGTTGATGAGATTCAGGAAAATATGACAGGGCAGCTGATGACGACTGATAGAACTGTGTAAGATCCCAAGGCACCTGCTTTGAAGAAAACTGAGGTGATATGTCTCTATGTTTCATATTACATGGCTGGATACCTTCCGGGAAGACCTTGTATATCTTGGCCTCCGGAAGTTTACAAAGTGGAAACCATTATGTGCATTCATTGCAAATGTACTAACAGGTATAAATGAATGTATCACTACTTTCCCTTATTCCAACCATGTGTAAATTTGTTTTGCCATTTATATTATTTGTGACATGACTTCTAGGTTCAGAAATTCAAGCCCTATCGCCACCATTACTTCTGCGAAATCAGAAATCACTTCCACTGTGGCTGTGGCCATAGTTAATAAGATACAAGTTGCAGAACTTATCACCTTGTTGTCAATGACTCTGATTGTATTATCAATCTTCAAGAGAGCAGTGAGTGAAAGGCAAACACCATCGATTATGTCTGGGAGTTACTCATAAGGGCAATGTTTACCCCTATAACTGCAGGTAAATCTCACTTCATTTCCTACTTCTAGTAAAAATTGTTTTAGTCACGTTATTTTGGGAACAACACTTTAAAGTACCTGTTTTTTTTCTTGACCAGTCTTCCATGTATATCCAAGGTATGTTTTGTCTTGGGAAAATTCTGAATACTATATTCCTATTTTGAAGGGTCACAAAGATAGGTTAGTATATTAATGACTCTCATAAGAAAGGAATCCAGTTATCTTTGCTTCACTCAGCATTTCCTAAGTTTATTTGACTGTTGAACTCTCCCCTGCCCATACTTAATGAGGTGCTATAATCATCCCTCAGAACTTGTATTTCCAGGAAGACACACTGGTAAATGCTTCTCTTGACTGACAAGGGATAGACTCAATTCAGATGGTCCTTCCAAAGCCTGAGAGCCTAAGAGAGCTCTAGGAAGAGGTCATAGCTCCACAATTAAATGAGTGGAGAAGGAAGGGATTTCTGGGAATCACAAGGCCACCTGATCAATGGTAGATGTTCACTTACTGAAGGGACTTCCCAGGGCGGAGAGCCCGGTCGTGTCGTGGATGGGGTTGGAGAGCCCTCTGATTGTCCATTTGCCTTTGCTGCGTCTCTGGTCACTGCTCCAAGGTTTTCAGGGCAGTTGCATCCTATGGATACAACCTGAAATAGTATAAATGCTAAGCCATTATTTTTCAAATATTTTTAAGCTTAGTACATTTTTTTTTTAAATCCAGGTAGTCCACAGCCAAAATAAAACACTGAATTCTTCCTTTACTCTCTCTTCAAAAAGGACGTGCTCATGCCAATCTTTATAGTCAACTTCTTTTGTGTAAAAAGAAAAGCAATTTGAAGTTGTTTATAAATTTTGCTACTGGAGGTAGACAAATTTGGCAGAAGAGCATAGATTTGTCATATAGTAGTATAAATATAACCCCTAAGTAATGCAACACTTAGAAATATTACACAAAGCTACCATGTTTACATAAAACTCAACCCTCTATGGCTTATACAGTTGTTTGCAAGTTGTTTTGGTAGAAAATTCTCTTGCGGCGCCGAGTTTCTGGCCCGGTGGGATTGCTGACATCCTGCTCCTGGAGCGTCCTCCATTTCCACAAGGTGTTGAGAATTCTTTGGTTTGTGTATGAGGGGGGATTTATGTAGATATCTGTAGAACAGGGCATCAGTAAAGCTAGCATTGTGAGGAAAGAGAGGTATATGAAATTAAAAAAATGAAAATAAAAATAAAAATAATTCATATTCCTAAAATGGTTCTTCATCTGGCTTTACTGTTTTGTCTCATTTCCTCCCCCTTCTGCCATGAGATTCTACATTGTCTGATGTTCCCAGCCTGAAAATCCTGGCAAAAATACATAAAATGAAAATATTAAATGATGCTTAATTATGTTAAAAAAAGAAAAGACCAGCAACTCCCAAAGTTCAAAGCAAATGCAAGGGAGGTCTGGATGTCCATCAATAGAGAACATTTGTGTTGATGTAAGAAGCAGAGGAATCTATTTACTTCCTAAACAGGAAAGAAGCCAAATGATCACAGCTACATAATTTAGATGTTTCTGCTACATTTAGAGTGGACACATTTGGCAATAAATCTTTCCATCTCTGTCACCCAAGGAACAAAACTGTGAAGCTGGCTTTACTGTAGAAAAGCTGAGATGATGTCCAAGGAATAAAACAAATGTCGTGCTTATGCCCTGCTCTTTCCTATTTAAGAAGATCAACTTAATTTTGGAGCAGAAAGAGTTCTTATTGAAAGGCCAAGGAAGACACATTGCAATAGCATGAAAGGCCCACCCAACAGCTTGGACACATTATTAGAGGCAGCTGGAACAGGTCCTGTAACTTCTTTGTGTCAGCCTTTAATTGGCAGACAGTCCTCGGACTTTCTCTGTCCCCCAGCTCCCTGTGAGCAATAACCGAAGCACAGCCGATCCCAAGGGAGGTCTCCACAGGGAGCCAAAGGATATTGTAACTGTGATAGATGGCAAAAAAATGCCCTTGTGCTCCATGCCTGTGAAAGAGATGGGTATCTGGGACACAAAAACGACTTTGTTACTCCCTCGAAGTGACTGCAAAGAGCATATCTCCACCAGGACTTACTGATGTAAGTAAAGCTCTGTGACCTCTAATAGACATCGGGGGATGTCCTGTGGACAAGGTAAGGGCAGTTCCCAGGCTCACGGTTTCCTTGATGGCAAGCAGTCACAGAAGGGCTACTTGGGACATTTCTCTCTTTTTATCACAGATGAGGTAATTTCCTAAAACTTGACCTTCTCCTTATTTCTCTGGGTTTTAGGGCCTTTGGAATAAACATCTGAGGGGAAAGCTACCAACTAGGGGAAGGTCAAACCAAAGCGGGTAAGAGCTTGTTCAGTGGGCTCGCCCATCTGTTAAGATGCCTGCCCACACTGTCCTGCAGCTGCCCACTCAGGCTGGTTCTCAGCCCACCTGCTGCGACTTTATGTTCATCCGTGAACCCACTGTCATTTAAATTGCCATGCTCACTGACTGAAGAATTGTTTTTCTCTTTTTCTTCTTTGACCTGAAACCAGAAAAAATTTCATCCCTGAGCTCTCAAAATGACACAAACGTCAAGAAGGAGAAAGGAGGAAAAAAAGAAAAAAAAAGAAAAGAGCTCTGTGAGCAGGGAAAACCTTTTGCCCAGTCAGAGTAGAGACTTTGTTTTGACAAATAGCCTCAAATTAGAATTGGCTTGCTGGTATTTATTGTAATTTACTGATTCTATTACCAAGCTGCAGTGGTAACGCAGATGGAGATCTGGATAATGTGTAGACATTTTTTGTTCCTGGGAATGACAAAGGTCTGTAAGCGATATCCTGCTTCTCTTGAGGTATCTGATTCGTAAAAATTTCTGCGGCTTCACCCTACCGCAGGCAAGCACTGCATCATTTATGAAACAAAGCTGTATTTCATTTAAAATGCTCTTCAACAATCAGGTAAAAGATATCACTTTTGATTTTTTAAATAAGTTTAGTTTTCCAAAACATATCTTTTTCTCCTACTTACTGCAGACCCATGCAAAGTAAAACCTACTTTGTGTTTTTATCTTTAATTAAATATGTTTGAGTTATACTGTAGCGTAGATCTTCAGAAAAGTCACGTGGGGATTATTTCTACTGGAAAGAGGGATGCTTGAAGAGATGTTTGTTTTTCCACAGCAGCTGGCATGTAAACTTAAACGTATCTTGACCCTGACTACTATAGGTGTGTTACACAGAAGCTCTGTTCATAGCCGCTCCTCACCCCGTCTGAAGAAACTCACAGAGCCCTCACTGACTTGGGGAATCTGGCGATTTTCAGTCCACGTCTGAGGACCCACTGTGAACAGCCACTGCATTCGGTTGCCCTCATGATTTAAAAAAAATATTTTTCCTTTAACATGAATTAAAAAATTCTATTATAAGGGTATCTAGTATTCTTAAGTAATAAATCTTATCATTTCATTTTAAAAGACAAGTATATAAATGCAAGATACTTAGATGGGTTGCACAGGAAAGGGAGACAGGGAAGAAATTACTCGTTATGGAAAAATCTCTAATTTATTGAGAACTTTTATTCAGATATTGAAAAGCTTAATGTTCGATAAGCACTACACACACACACACACACACACACACACACACACTTAAGGGGATCTTAGTTTGCATCTAACAGCATTTCATTAAGCAGAAGTAGTTAAGTAGGCAAGGAAATCATTTCCTCCCCCTATCCATTGTATTTGCTTAAGGGAAAAGAATTTAGGAGTAAGGGAAAAATAAGTCCAAATGATCTAAAATAGTGGTAATGACATTTTACATTTGTCTTATACTTTGCAGTTTATATTTAGCCATATCTTATCTCATTTATTTTTCCTTTTTTTCAGGAAAAATGATTATTTTGTCTATTTTACAGCTGAGGAAACCAAATCTAGGAGAAACTAAGTAAATTATAACAAACAAACAAACAAAATAACTAGTATTTCAGAAACACTTGTGTTCTTAAAGTGTTGAGGAGCAGATGATTCTGGTAAATCTGTTTGTTTCCGGATGTGAGTAATGACTCAGTCCTCAGGGCAAGGGTGACTACAGCCCCCTGAGCTGCAGTCAGATAGCGCAGTAGTCACACAGCATGATCGCTCTGTGTAAATATGTTGCTACCAGCAGACCTTCAATGTGGAATAATTGCTGCTTTTTTCCCTTCATCATCTGTTCAACTATAACATGTCAGAGAAGAATATTTAAGTAAAAGTGAAATATATCTAAAAAATCTGGCCCAATTAGATTACTTCTTTAACTGGAAAATTTTGCTTCCTATCACATAAAATGAGCACATCTCTGAAAACTATGCCATAAAGACTTTTAAAATCAGTAACAGTAAATGAACAAGGCTTGGCTCACCACGTGTTACATAAAAATTAAATTAAAATACAAAATGCTTTTGGTTCCACTATTTTTAAGCTCTATCTTTGACCAAATTTCTATAGGTTTGAGTCAAAAAAAAAAAAGGCGAAAGGAAAAGATTATATATTAGGCCATACAGAGATTAGCAATTGGTGAAATTTATGCAACTAAAGTTTAGCTTTTTTTATATGAAGAATTTCCTTTAAAGTTTATACAATCTATTTAAGACTTACAGATGTTATCAGTTTTTCATTGTTCAAGGGATTTGTAATTCCATGCTGAACTAAAACTGCATCATGTGCTCTAGTTTGTAGTTTCTCTTTCTGTGTGTATACACCCAGATTTACTTGCCTGGTTTCCATTCCCAGATTTTATTTATTGGTGGTTAACTATTTGTAAGGTTGGATATTTATTTTCTATTTCCTTCTGAGAAAAAAAAAAAGAGAAAAACATGACTGGGGAAAAAAAGAAAGAAAGAAAGAAAGAAAGAAAGAAAGAAAGAAAGAAAGAAAGAAAGAGACAGAAAGAAAAGAAAAGCAAAAAACAGAAAACCCTCACCCATAATTCTGAATTTTTTTAGGACTAAAAGCTACCCCAGATAAACTCAGTGCCAGGAGGCGGCACTGTACTATCGCAGTGTTAGTCTTCTGATCTGTGGGGGTGGGGGATGTGGGAGTGGGTTCCTTCCTTATCCCTAGGGAATAACGATCAACCAACCTACCCCAAATGCAGCTGTGATATAACAAGGGTGATCTAGAAAACCTCCCTCCTGTTTATTTGCCAACATGATTTAGAGTAAAACCAAGAGTCCTCTAAATAGCCGACTGTTTTGAGAGTTGAGGCTTAATCCTGTCAGTGCCAGAAAGTAGGGAATTTAATTAAATTCTTTCTTAAAAGCAACGTCACACTTCTCTGCTCCTGGAAATGGAATACAGTATAGTGAATATAATCTAACCTTTTCTTGTTTTGGGGCAGGATGGATGGGAAGCTCTTTTGCTGAAGTGGAAAAAGAACTGGACTGGAAGTCAGAAGCCCTAGGCTCTGTTATGGCTACCACTCTTTTTAGCTGTGTGGGTTGGATTTGTGTCTGGAACTTAGTTTCTTTCCCTGTAATAGCAGAGCCAATAGAGTATCTCCCTAGGCTGCTGGGGAACCACTGAAGTGATTTGTGTAAAAGTTCCTATGGCCACCCCTGCTGCATTCTAACAAATGTGGTTTCCCTTCTGGGCCTACTGTTTCCTATACTCAGTTTATTTTAGGGTGCTTGGGTCTTTCTAGTAGAGCTGGAGGAGAGCCCATGCAGCTGCAGGGCCTCCAGCTGATTCAGTTGTTTCCACAGGCTTGGCGAACTCGTGCCAGGTGGAAAGATCCAGCTCTCTGCATCCCCTGTGACTCTCATCTTCTGAAAAAGCCTTCTACTTGCAGCTCCCTTCAGTCAATGTCAGCTGTTGTTTCTTCGTTCACTAAGAGTGAAGACTGGAGCCATCTTGTATCCATCCATTTCCATCATGCTGTGTCTTGGGTGTGAAGGATGAGTGCCTGAATGTTCTTTGTGGGGAGTGCCTTCCAAAGTGTGCTAATCCTTCATCATCCGAAGCAGATGGCCCGCCCAGACACCAAACCCATTTGTTTCTGTGCTTCCTCATTGGACTTAACATCAAATGGAATTCCAGGCATACACGAGCAAAAAAGACGGCTGTGGCAGTGAGGCCCCATGAATCCCCACAGCTGACCCTCCCAAGGTGTGGCTCTGGGCTGAGGAGAGGGTGCTGGGAGAGGAGTTGAAGCTCATCTGGACAGGGACAACAGAACAGACAGACAGAAAGAGCTACAGTAAAGTAGGGGAGGTAGAACATTTTAGGACGCAAAAGCCACAGGCAGAAAGCTCTGTGCAGTTAGAAAACTACCCTGAACTGTCTGCCTCATTCTGAAAGGTCAGGAAAACTAACTTCACATGAACACAAACAGCATAGTTTCAAGGACAAACCACACCCAAAGCTATTATAAAAATAATAATAAGCAGGATAACCCTATGGAGACAATGCAAGCCCACTAGAAACATGTGTCTGCAACCCAGAAAAAGCTATAACTTATTATTTCAAAATGAGCAGTAAATGATATAAGACATGAGAGCATAGATCAGAAAAACACAGAAATAAGGTGACTGCATTCAGGAAAGAATTAGAAATAAAAGCAAAAAAAAATCAGTTTAGAAGTGAATTCTAAACCAGAAGGAACACAGGAACAAGTAAACACAACAACTAATTCCTAAGGAGAAATGGAAAGTATAGAAAAAATTTTTCTTAATAAAAATATTAATAAAGAAATATTTTTTATTTCAGGCAATCCCATGTTAAAAAAAAGTACTAGATGGAATAGTCATGCATTCAGCAAATATTTGTTGCAAGCATACCATGTGCCTGACACTGTCCCATGTGCTGGGGCATAAAGAAAAATACCTACCCTTCTAGGGGCAGGACACAGACAGCGGACAAAACAAGTAAAACTGCCAGAGGGTGGTGAGAGCCGTGGAGGAAAACAAATGAGGGAAGAGGGAGAAGAGATGCTGGGGATGGGGTGTCCTGATTGAAGCAACCGAAGCTGATTGAAGGGACTGATGCTGACTGAGGCTGTTCAGGGAAGGCCTCATGGAGAACTCCTGAAGGAAGCAGCAGGTGAGCCAAGCAGATATGAGGGGAAGGGCACTCACCGGGCTGGGGCACCTGCAAATGCAAAGGCCTGGAGGCAGGGCTGTGCCCGTAGAGCTCCAGGAGCAGCAAAGGGCCCAGGGAGGCTGGAACTGAGGGAACAGGAAGCAAGCAGTGGGCAGTGGGGCCCCGGGGGGCGGGGCGGGAGGGGCCAGACTGAGGGAGTGTGTGGGCTGATGTGAGGACTTTGACTTTTACTCTGGATGAGGTGAGGCCCGCCAGGCTCTGAGCAGGAGAGTGACTTGAACCAAGGATCCCGGAATCCTGAGGCTGTCCAGGTGAGAACTGTTGGGGAGGAGACAGAGTGGAGGCAGGGAGACCAGTGGGACTTATGCAGTGATCCAGGCCTAGAGATAATGGTGACACCAATGGGGACAGGGTAGGGGGGCAGCAAAGTGCAGAGACGTGATTAGATGCTACATGTAATAAATGTAATAATAGCTAACACAGAACTTACCAGTTAGCACCAGTCACTGCTAAGTGCTTAACTTGAATTTATCGATTTAATTGTCAGAAGAACTTTGTAAGATAACTAATACCACTATCCCCGTTTTCCAGGCAATCCAAAACAACACCTTGACAAAATGGCCTCATAGACTCATGACAGGTCATCCATTACTCTAGTTTTTGATGTGCAAAAGTGGTTAGAGGCAAAAAAAAAAAAAAAAAAGCTTTGAGTAAAAATTACAGTGTTTTGATTTTAAGATGTATCTAGTCATGTGACCACTATGTACCTAAAATAACTCTATTTTAAAAAAATAAAACAATGCTTTTTGGGTTTAATGATCAAGACTGCTAGACTTAACACAATACGTGTAGTGAAAACATAATTCCTTCAACAAGAAGATACAGAAAATGATGTCAAATTCCAAATGAGATATCATAAAAGACATTCCTCTCTCTACATGTGGGCACCCGTATAGCAATAACCCCATTCCAGTGGGGGAATTGTCTCCATGCGTTAAACCTGGGCAACAAGTTGGTGTTGGAATTTTAATTCCATCCGGAGACACATGCCAGCTAGCATGTGAGTCCATCTGTAGTTAGTGGAGTTACTTTAAAAGTTCATTCAAAATACCCTCTGAAAATAAGACTGTGTTTTTTACCTCCTCATGAGTCCTGGTTTTTACAATGTTCAAACTACATAAATTTTATTGAACACATTTTTTATAAGAAAAGTATCATAAGGATCTTATTAAATGCACTTAGGATATTATCAAAAAGTAGGTTAATTTACAACTGCAATTAGCTTTTGTTATATTTCATTACAGTTCTAATGCTATATTTCTGTACTGTTCACCTATTTATTTCTCTTTGAAATAATTTTATTTTCTTATTGAAAAAAATAGACATACAAGCCTTTCACAATTTTCTTGAAGAGTTCCAGTTGTCCACATAGGAAGGATAATTAAGTACTATATCAAATGACATAACTATTATAATGACTCTCTATTTTATGCATTAAATAAATTTTAATAAAAATGTCAGTCCCTCCCTTTACCATGTTTTAGCAAATTAAAAAAAAGTGGAAAAGGACTTCCTTCATATGGAATCATTAAAAACATGGTCCTTGTTTTTTACTAACAGAAACAACACAGTCAGGGTCTTCAGTTCTGTTCACAGTTTTCTGTCCTGTTAGAGGCCCTGCTTACGACACCAATACCAGACATACTAGCAGCACAGAAGGCCGTTGGAGGGGTCCATGGCTGCCAGGCACACTCGGATTTGCCACAGGGCAGGGCAGCGCTTCTCCAGTCTGACTGCAGTATTGGGGGAGAAAATCAGTCTTAGCTGATTTACCGTTTATTTGATGCTAAACCCGTACATGTGACGAAGGAAATAGTTGTCTGGGTGACTGAGGATCTCAGCCTTTTACCAGAATTAAATCCTGCACATGGCTGATGTCCGAACACCCGGGGCACATGAGCAAACCTTAGAGCACTGGGTGCTGCAGGTGCCTTCCTTATGGGAGTGGAGCTTCAGGAAGGACATCTAGGTGAAAAAATGTTCAGTGGAAAATGGGGTGATAATCTGGTGACAGGGCATTAGCCAACCTTATTCTGTATTCCCTGATGCAGGGTTCCTGGCCACCTGAAAATAACCAATGACTGTCGTCCAGCGAGTCTGAACAGTAGTAGAAATTGCGGTTTTTAGTATTTTACCTGTAGTACATATATTTCACTTAGAGCAGAAACTCTTTTGAATAATCTCCACTTCCAAGAGTCACCAGGTTAGTAGACACTGTCCAGCCCCTCAGTGAAATTAGCTGTGCCTCATAAACGCTTGAGGAAGCGCCGCGCCCTTGGAAAGCCAGGGGTCCTCTGCTCCCATTGCTCCAGCTGTTCGGTTGCTGAGCCACTTCATGTTCATGCCTAAGTTTATTCGGTTGCACTTTTTATTGTAATTATGTAATTTAGTTAGACATTCTATAAATGGGTAAAATCTGAGTGCGAAAAGAGTTGTCATTTCTACGAAAACCAAGTACGTGCTTTGGAAAGATTACAAAGCAACGTTGTCAAAAATATAAAACTGCTTTTTGATTAGGTGTTGATGAGACAATAAAAGACTGGAGGGAAAATTATCCTTAAAAATGTGGATTCTCTACCAAACTGACTTGCAAGTCTTTAAATGTTTATTCCACTGTAAAGATGTTAAAACTGATGATAACCAAACATGGTGCATTTTGGGTATGGTTTATGTGAGAATGATGATTTAGTGTTTGATTTAGGATTCTCCATTAAAAACTAACTTTTTATATAAGTCAACCAACTATTGGCCAATTAGAAGCTCACTACGGAGCATCTTCTGCACTTTATGGGCCACTACGTCTCCTTTCAGATTAACCGGATTAGGCTTTTCATGGGAGAGCTTGTGCAGGAAGAGCTGAGATACTGGGTGGTCTCTAGACTTTCTACTTCGGTTGTGTGATGTGGAATGGCAGAAACCTTCCCAGGGGAACTGTGTGGTTAGAAAGCCCATCCGCCCGGGGGCTTCCGATTCTCCAGCACACGGAGTCCCGAGCCTCACAGAACCCGGAACAGGTACAGACATGAGAGCTGCCCCGCACAGCAGAGTGAGGCTGACACTCTTGTTCACTGAAAACTTCAGGAGACTGTTCTGACTTTTTTTTGATGATTTAGGTTTTAAACTGAAACTATAACTTTAAATGCAGTTTTTTGTTTTGTTTTTTCTGGAGAAAGTTTTCCCACTCTATTTAAAATATACTTAAATGGGCCATGCCCAGAGGGAAGGGGGCAGAGGTAATTCTGTAATATTATAAAAATAAAATAAAAATATAAAAGAAGCAGAATGGTCATATTGTATTTGATTACCAGTTTTATATTAGGCTAGTCTGAGAAATGTAAGCCAGCCGCACAGTGATTGCCTGACAATAAATGCAATTCAAATGACTAATGTCACCATTGCTTTTGGAATCCACACACTCATTAGGTCTGTAACAATGATTGCTGGACCAACTTCAGATGCTTTATCCCTGCAAGTCCCCATTACTCTTTCTTGCTGTGTACAAATATGGAGAGAATTAGATACACTGAGGTGGAGACAGGGGACTAGGCACTTAGAAGGGAAAGGAATTACTTCCTCAGCAACTTTTGCGAAGAATTAGCAATATCAAAATAAAGGGAATTTTTCAGTCACCTAGGATAAATAATCACCAAAATAATGACTATTCCTGGCATTTTTTTCTTTTCCTTTTAACACTGATAGAGGCACCAACATTGACTGAATGTTCATAATGGAGGCGCCCACACACTAAGGATGGTACTTTCGAATAAACTTCATCTGAGCCTGATCTGAGAGGATAAAATATTTCATGAACAACTATGCAGTATATTTGTTTTCTTTTCCATTTCCCAAGAAACATGTTTCTTACAAAAGCATATTTAATAAAATAATCTTTATTTTTATTGTTTAACTGGAGATAAACTCAATGTGTTCAACTGACAACCACCAGTGGATCACACTCTATTTATTTATTTTTTGCAGCCTTACAACTTTATTCGATAATTAGCAGTTAGTCCTTATCCACAGGAACTGTGTGTAGATTTATGAAAGTGGTGACAGGTACGTAGGTAACAAACGTCTCTCAGGGCATTCGACCTTTTGGCGTCTCTGGGCCACACCGGAAGAAACAGAGTTGCTGTGGGCCACACAATAAATACACCGTGGCACATAATCACAAAAAGATTTCATAATGTTTTAAGCAAATTTATGATTTTGTGTTGGGTCACATTCATAGCCATCCTGGGCTGCATGCGGCCCATGGGCCACAGGTTGGACACTCCACCTAGTTGTTTGGTGAATCTTCAGCCCCATTACTTTCCTGGACAAGTGTACCTGGATACGCTATGGGGCATTCCCCATTCCTGTGACCCAGGCAGCTTTGTTGAGCCTAAGTACATCGGGGTTTCTCATCTCCTTCATGGCAAATTTCCAGATCTCTATGAGTACCCTGGGAGTATACATCTTAAAACCCACTCTGTGGATATGCTTGTGAATGTTGATGGTGTATCCTGGTCACCACCTCATTGGTGGCGGAATGGCCCTTCTCCTTGACACCCTTCTTTGCGGGGGCCATTGTGCTGTGCTCAAGTTGGGAAGAAGCCACACTCACTTTATATCCTTGTCCCAAGTGACTTAAAGTCTGCCTTTTGTTTGTTTGTTTGTTTGTTTGAACCTGACTGAAAGTAGATTCTAAGAATAAAGGATAAAATACTAAGACCTTTCCTTTCATTCTATATTTTTTTCAGGTGAAAAGAACACATCCTGGTAGAACTTTAGGAAACAGAGCCTCCCTATCGTGAGTGAAATATATTTTTCTATTACATGTATAACTATTAGATATGTGTTTCAAGCATCTATCGAAGTGGAACTGTATTAGACAACTCAGCTAAATGTGGGTCCCCCTGTGGACACAGAATCCTCCTGAAAAGGCTTCTATTGAGCTCGCAGTATTCAACAGACCATCCACCTTGCTTGCTTTCACAAGTCTCCACATTTTGAAGGTCAAATATATTTCTTTTATCTGGAATCTTGAGAGATGGTAACCACGAAAACTCAGCAGTGAGGTACAAAAGGCATGCCTGCGAGCCACGGCCCCAATGGGCGTTAACGAGATAAAACCACCCTGATCGGCTTGCTTGATGCACTGCAACACAATGGGAGGTGTGAGGGCAGGATCAGAACCCTTCGCCTGGGAGAATATAAATACAGAGGTGGGCAAAAGTAGGTCTCCAATTGTGAGTCTGTGAAACAGAGTTTATTCTTGTATTCTTTATTATAACATTATTTATTCGTATTACAATTGTAACCTACTTTTACCCAACCTCGTATATACATGTTTTTAAAAGCCTTAAATTCCAAACATGACAATAAAGTGCCTTCTCATTTTACTTTTAATCTAACATGACATGGCAAGGCATCTTAATTGCTCTCGGATGTCTCCATAGAAATCTTTCTCAGGCAATGGGAGACTTAGATTTTTCCATATATACAAATTTAATAATTCACAGGAATACATGATCTGAGAACTGACCAGTGTATTTTTTACATTCACCACTCCGTTTGTCTGCATATATGTATCTGATGGAATGTCACTTCATCACATAAAGTGTAGCAACAGAAACCTCTGCAGGGAAGCACTGAGTTAGAAGCAAGGTAGTTAGCACACACGTAACAGACTTGAACACTGAGCCATGAGACTCAGAACCCAAGGTCTATAGTACATCCGAGGAGATGTTCACTGTCGCCAGAAAGAAAGCAACCCCCCACATACTGGGAGGAGTGAGTGAAATACACCAGGACCTGAACTGGGAACCTGGCGTGGTGTACGGCACTTACTTGAGGGTTGTTCTGTAGTGGTAGACGGCTTCCCTGTCCTGACCTTCGTCCTTCAGGAAATTGGCATAGCTGTAGTGAACCCTGGTGTTGTGGGGCAGAGTTTGAACTCCAGAGCTAAAATTAATAAATTTTTAAAAAAAAGAGCAACAAAGCGTACTGTTTATGTTGTCAGTTTTCTTCACGTCTTACTCAGTTTCATGAATCCGTATTTGGGATCGTTGTCTCTTTCTAAGTTAGGACTTCCAATATTTGTGAATTATATGAGATACTAAATATGCCTACATGGAAAATGATGAAGAAGGCAGGTATGCACATCTGAACAAACATGCTACCTGCATAGGAACAAAATGCCCTTAGCATGTAAACCTGAGGGTTGGTATGGACCGGAGGCACATACATTGGGACCCTAGTCACAGCTCTGTCATCTCCCCTGAGGCATCTCTGGGAGCACAGCTGGGTCCATTTCTAGACCTGACGGGGGCACATCATGTAACTAGGGCCACGCTCTCAATTATCAGGTCAATCTAGCTTTCCGAACTGAGAGTGTGGTGGACAGAAGATGCCATGTCACTGGGCCTGCACAGCGCAAAGCCAGACCCCACAGGGGACAATCACAGACGCTCCTCCTGCTGGGAGGAGCCTGACATCAGGCAACCCCTTTTTCCTTTTTCGCCTGTCTGCCTGAAAAGGGGCAGACTTTTTAATCACAGAGATTTGAGGAAACCGGTCTCAGTTATCTCTGAGGGCACAATAGAGAACCAAAGGAGGAAAAGATTAAACTGTTTTCATAAAAGGAGTATGACCACAAACCACAACCTCCTCTGTAAAACGTGAGATCAGATATACTGTGCGGTGCACCTTTATTCTCTACCTTCTTTCCCTTAATCCTTTCCCGCTAGTTTCCGTCAAGGTGGGAAACCGTGCCTCTGGCACATGCAAGACTCTCTCCCACCCACTCCCTGCCTGCAGAGTCACCCCTTCCTCCTTTATATGCAAAGTTCGCAGGGGTGCCTGTTGGAAGGAAAACACATTCCAGACCCCAGTGTATGCATGGGGACTGGAAAATTCCTTAATTACTCAATAATGGTGGGTTGTAAAGTTGAGCTTGTTTGAGATAATTATCACATACCTGGCCTGGCCAGAATGCACCGTGGGTTCAAAATGTTCTTAGAGATCCAAGTAAATGGAGAGAAAGGGAAAGGTCTAAAGGTGTGTGTAACCCAGAGCAGAATTATGAATGGGGGAAAATTCCAGAAGTGACATGGTCTGGACAAATTAATTTTCAAGCATTTGAAAATCGGAGTAATTCAATATATATGCAGTGTCCACCATGTGCTAAGCACTGTGCTGGGTGCTGGGTGCTGTCGGAATGGCTGCTGTCAAGGAGCTTACAGGGGGGCAGGAGATCTGAGCAGTTACAGAACAGCTTGTTACAGTGGTGATCGAGCCGCCATGGGAGCAGAGAAGAGCAGGCTTATCACAGATCAGAGGGACCAGGGAATGCTCCCAGGAGGCAGGGACAGCTAAGCTGAGACTTTCAGAATAGATGACAATTAGCTCCTAGAGGGGGAGGGCGGTGGGGGAGGAGGGGCAGAATGTACTAAGAAGAGGACAAGTAGAAAAGAGAGCGTTGGGCTTCTGAGGGACTGCAAGAAATGCATCGTGCCTGGATCTGTGAAGGTTGAGTCTGGGAGTAAGACCTGGGAGGGCTTGGGGGATCACATTAGAGATGGGATTTATTTGAACTGCAGTAGGAGTCAGTGCAATGTTTTAAACAGAGGGGTTGGAAAATTTTCTGTAAAGGGACAGAGAGTAAATATTTTTTTGGGGAGGGGAGCCATTCGATCTCTGTTGTAGCATGAAGGCAGCTGTAGAGAATATATAAACAAATAGGCATGGCTGTTTCCATAGACCTTTCCTTACAAAAATAGGTGGAGGACTGGTTTGATCCAAAGCCTGTAGGTTGCTGACACCTGGTCTGAAGCATTAATTTTTAAGTTATAGTGAGATCAAGTCCTTTATGAGCCCATCAACTTTCTCCCAGTAAATGGACAATTGGACATCCTATGTGGCAGGGAATACGTCCCCAATCCTAGTCTCTCCTCCTGATCGAAGTCATGGTTCTTAACTGTGGTCCATGGACACTCCTAAGCAAGTTTTAGAGAATCCAGAAAGTGGATATCAAAGAAAAATGATTTATTATGTTTTTCCCTGTATTTTGGAGACTCTGGAGGAAAAATCGATCAGTTTAAAATTTATATCAAGTTGTCTTAAACCAAACAAATGTCAGGTAGCATGGGCTCCACCCAGGTGAAGACAGGTAGTCATCGCCGTCCCTGGGTTTGGACAGCAGATAGCTTCTCTTTAATAGGAATGAATGAAAATTCTAGCAGCATATTGTGACTATTTCTCTTCGCTTACACTGGGCCTAGCTTAGGTTGGAAAATATAAAGGCAAAAGATTGAGTATTCTTTGGCTTTTAAATCATATGCACAAATTCTGCCTCTCCTCTTACTAGTTGTATCACTGTGTGCAGATTACTCACTCTGGCCAGGCCTTGGAGTCCTTACGGTAAAATGGGATTATAAAGGTTCAGTTAAAATGTGTTTTTCAAAGGTTCAGCCATTGAGTTTTTCTTCTACCGTGTCCTCCAGCTCGCTGATTCAATCCTCTGCTTCATCTATACTGTTTTTGATTCCTTCTACTGTGTTCTTCAATTCAGAAGTCATGTTCTTCACATTCTAAGGTGATGAGAGTTATGAGTTTTGGGAGAGGGTACAATTTAGCCCATAATAGCTCCCATTTCTTGTTTGCTACAAGGCAGCTTCCTCAACGTTCCCTTAAATTCTGTGAGTGCCCCCAAACCTTGCAGTATATTATTACTTAAGTTATCCAGGACCGGTTTTCATTTGCTGCTAATGCGCACCCAGTGTGGTGTGGACTGACGGGCTTACATAAACCATGGGCTTATCTGAACCCTGGCATGGTGGAGCAGTTTGACATAGAAAGATTCAGTCTTTAAGAACATTTTCTTCTCATCTAAAGTTTATCGAATTAAAATCTCCTGTCAGTGGCACCTGGTGAGAGAGGCATTGATGAGACTGGAATGATTGGGATGAACTGATGAGAGACTTGTGACTGAACTTACCGACAAAATTTAATTCTTCAAAACGTCCACTTATCAATTAATTTTGTCATATACCTGTATAAGTGATGAAAGCTGCCTTTCCAGAAATAATTGAATGACATTTTATGTACTTCATAATAGACACCACTCTTTCTCTGAGGCAATAGGGAAGGAAGAAGATAAAAAGAGAGCTTGTGAAACAGAGAGATGCTGAGAGCACTCATTCCACATGACCTTTGTCTTCTTAGCAGAATGGAGATGGAACCTGTGAACTCTACTCACAGTCTTTAGGTACCTCACATGCTTATTTCATTGAGGGATCGAAGTCACCCACAAGGTGAGGTGACAGGGGATGAGGAACAACTTTACAGTGAGTCCTGGGAGACAGGGACATGCCATGAGCCGTGAGCAGGTTTCAGTCACCACACTGCTGAGGCTGAAGGGAACAAATTCATGGGCAAGCAGCCTCTTTTTAAGACATTAGCCAGCATGCTTTGTGGCTTTTTATTTTATTTAAAAAATATGTTTATTGATTTTAGAGAGAGAAGGGAGAGAAAGAGAGAAAGATCCATGTAAGAGAAAAGCATTGATTTGTTGTCTTCTGTACACACCCTGATAAGGGATCAAACCCACAACCTTCTGGTGAAAGGGATGATGCTCCAACCAACTGAGCCACACTAGCAAGGCTGTGGCTTTTTAATAGGGGAAGGAACATAGATTAGAGGATTCTTTTCAAGGTTGGGAAATAGTGAATTAGGCACAAGGAAAACCAAAAAAGGCAAGTAAATGGTAACAGATGGGACACTGGGCACACATCTGAAATGACCAACCACTAGGTACTGGCTGGAAAGGGAAGCAAGAGAAACCAGGCTGACAGAAGTGGTCAACTGGGTCTTCAGGAGCACAGACAATGGATTTAGCAGGGATAAATTAGGTACAGACCGGCAGTCTCTTGGAGTTGGGAGGAGTTCAAATGATGTTGAGATGTGAGGAGACATCCCGTTAAGAGCTCTGTTGCTGGAAGAGTAGAGAAGCAGGAACCCCAGGACACACAACCGACACCCTAGAATATTCTTTAAAAATGTATTGTGTGTCTCTTCTTTCTGCATGAACACCTTTGTCAATTGCTTGACTGAACAATAAAATAAAGCTTATCAGTTTCATTCTGTTTGTAACTGATTTTATAGCCCAACTCATCATTAATACTGTTTTCACTTGAATTCATAGACTAAACAAACCTACTTACAAGCCTTTTCTTCATAAAGCCACTTTAGGACCAGTCCACATTAGATTTCGTATACTATCATTTGAAAAAACTGAAGACCTCAGTGATACTTTATCTTCCATTCAGAGCTCTACTAAACTAAATTTTTCTATCTTTCTCTCCCTCCCTCCCTCCCTCCCTCTCTTCCTTCCTTCCTTCCTTCTTTCCTTTCTTTTTTGATTTTATAGAGAGGGGAAGGGTGGAAGAGGGGGAGAGAA
This sequence comes from Mormoops blainvillei, assembly GCA_004026545.1. Classification (NCBI taxonomy): domain Eukaryota; kingdom Metazoa; phylum Chordata; class Mammalia; order Chiroptera; family Mormoopidae; genus Mormoops; species Mormoops blainvillei. The sequence continues at coordinate 61,607 of PVJD01001453.1, read as the reverse complement.
ATATCAATGTGAGAGAAAAACATCGATTGGTTGTCTTTTAAACATGTCCCAACCTGGGACTGAATCCGCAACCCAGGCACGTACCTTGACCAGGAATTGAACTGGCGACCTTTCCATTTGTGGGATGATGCCCAACTAACTGAGCCACACTGGCCAGGTATAAACTAAATTTTCTTGATTAACAAATATTACCAGACGCACACTGTCTCATTTGCTTGGAAATAGATAGGTAAACAGGTTCGCTTTGATCCATCCAATCATGCCAGAATAGGGGCTTTCCTGACGGCCGAATTTCATCCTGTCTCACAGCAGACACAATGAGGGTGGCGGCCCCACATGGATTTGGCCAAGAGCAGAGCTTACTTAGTCCATGCCAAAAGATGCAGTAGCCCATGCTGGAAAACAGGGTGGGGAAGCAGGATTACTTTGGGGGTGCAATGGAGTCCCCCTGCCATTTTATCCTATCCTTTCATAAAGAGCGATTTTTTTTTTCTTGAGAAACATTCATGTATGCGTTTTTTAAAGGGCAGCAGTAGCGCTTTTGCTAGTTCTTAATTATTGCAGAGCAACGTAAGAGTTTTGTCTCACACACTGTAAGAACCCTGGATTTTAGCAGTTTAGGCCGTAGATGTTTGGACAAAGGTGTGGTGGTAAATGATCGTCGCTACAATCCCGAATTCCAGTCATGATGTCACATTTCACTGTCAAGCTTCCAACTGGAGGTAAGCCATGGTAAACCAGGGTGAATGAATGCAAACATGAGCTCATTCAACCTTCTCAGTGGCTGTTTTTAAAGCTGAGGTAATAAGCACCTTAGCTCCACAAGGATCTCATTGTTATACACTAAAGGACTATCTCTCTGAAACTATTGGTGTTGGTGACAGAGGACAGGTCTCAGAAAGACAACATCATGCGTAGTAATTTCCTGGGCATGTAAAGGACTCTCTCGGCCACCAAAAATCCAACCTAAAGAAGAGATTGCTGGCTGGAATGAATGGGAAAACCAGGAACAATAAGCCCACTAAAACTTCCTTGTGCTCCAGCCTCTGAAACACACAATAAATAGTGAAGGACAAATTAATTTGGGGTTAATTCTACTTCACTTGGTATTTAACCATCTCTTTCATTTTCCAGTTCTCACTGAAGGAATGAATAAATTAGACCAATTAAAACCTTTTGATCAGTGTGCTGAATTCATCAGAGAAAGCCCTCAGGCTGACACCTCTGCATGTCAAAATATTCACACGTACCCAGACACACATTTGCCACTCAGAAACATCTGATGTTTGCTTAATACGACAGTTTGCTCTGGGCTGGCTCTACAGCAACCCTGCTTCTTAGTTCTGTCCCCTTTCAGAATCTCTGTCCTCCCCTCACACCCTCCCTGCAACTTATTTCCAGGGAGCAAAGCAGCTGAGTAGAATCAAGTTCACCAAGAGATCATGAAGAATTATTGTGCTCTCAGAAATAGAATGAATTTAAATAACAGCTACTACCACCAAAGCCCACCAGGAGAAGCAAAGCTTGGCATAAAGGAAATTGAATGCAAACGGTAAAACCTGGTGCCAACCAGGGAGATCATTTGAGCTGAGGAGTTTTTAGCATCTCTCAAATTTGGCCTGTAAGCAAGTATTGGTTCCATGAATTTTTTTTTGGAATCAAAATTGTTACAGAGGTTAATTAAGCTGAGAAAGTACCTTTTCTCTTATATTGTATGTGTTAACTTGTGAAGGTTTCCTGTCATTGATAAGTAACCCAAATTTCATCTTATTGCTAACAGGATTGTGTAGTGGTCACCGTAAACATAGTCGGTATTTTCAGGCAAAGATGCAGGTGAGAGTCAGGAAGCTGTCAGCCTGCTCCAGACAACTGATGTGTGAATTGAAAACTCACCACATTGTGTGTTCATCGCATTCTTCAGGCTTCCAGCACACTCTTTATTTCCTTCATGGGGAATGTTTTGGTTGAAATGACACATTTATCACTGCCTTTAATTCCTGTCTTTCCCTGTTGGACTGTAAGGTGGTCAGTTGTGCCCATGGGTGTATGATTTATGTGCAGCTCGGTGCCTGGCGCTTAGTGGGTGCTCAGAAATATTTGTTGAATAAATCAACAAATGAATGAATGTACCGGGCCAGAGAGAAAACGTGGTGGGTGAAGCAGGGCGGGTAGGGAGGACATCCTGGTGTAGGGGACAATTTGGGCTTGAAAAAGGAGTAAATGCTGATGAGGCAGAAAAACGTTGTCAGGGGCTGTCAAGGCTAGGGGCTCTCCAGGCGGAGGATACAAAGTGTACAAGGCAGGTGGGTGCCAAATGCCACAGCGTATATTTAAGAGCCATTCCGTAATTCTAGAATGTAAAGGGCAGTGGAACACTGGTAGGAAATAAGACGAGGCAGGTGGGCCGGAGAGACCTCCTGAGGGTTGGCTATGACCTGCCTCAGGTTGGCCTTTATCTAGAGGCAACAGGAGGCTAATGAAGGGCCCCACGTACACAGAAAATACAGCCTCAGGTCATTTGTTGATGTCCAGGCTCAAGTCATGACTCTGCCACTAATATACCATTGGTCACCTTGGGTAGGCACATTAGCCTTTCTGTCTTCAAGGTGCCTCAACTATTAAATGGTACAAGAGAGATTTAGGGCTCAGAGCTCAGCCCAGTGGGGCTGGGTTCCTAAGCTCCCTCTAGTTCTGAAAGTTGGTGCTATTTGAATTATGTTACCCCGTGATGTGAGGCCACTGGGGAGCTGCTGAGGAGAAAGTGGAGATCCCACAGTGTGAGATTTGACACGTGGAGGCCACCACTCCGTATTTCTAGTGGGGAGTGCTGATCCAAAAAGGTAGGAAACAGACCCATATTTCCCTTTATTTTAAAATATCCCACTTGAGCCCTGGCCGATATGGCTTGGTGGATTGAGTGCCGGCCTGCAAACCGAAGGGTCGCCGGTTGGATTTCCAATCAGGACACAAGCCTGGGCTGTAGGCCAGGTTCCCAGTAGGGGGCACTCAAGAGGCAACCACACACTGATGCTTCTCCCCCTCTCTTCCTCCCTTCCCCTCTGTCTAAAAATAAATAAGTAAAATCTTAAAAGAAAAAAAATCCCACTTAAGACCAGCACAGACCATCTCATTTCCATGAAGGTAATTCTGAAGACAGTAATAGTCACCAGTGATTCTTCAGCCTAAACTTGAATTGTCCACACTATTTGCTCCTCCTCCCCTCCAGTCAGCTGAGATAGATTTCAAATATTTAAGTTATTTCTTTAAACTACAAGTCACTATGCCAAGCAGAAAATTGGGAAGCTAGGCAAAAATTTTTCACTAGGACGTGGCTAAATTTTCCAGGAGAAGAAAAACTGGGGATCTTGGAGATCACAGACATGACAAAATTTTCTGAAATAAGCTTTTCGGCCTAAAAGGTTTAGAAGAAACTCAGAAAGTCTAAGGGACCAGAAAGAGGGACTTTCGGACATTTTCCAAAGGAAGTGCTTTAATTTTTAAAGAGACTAATTTAATTTTTAGAAAAAGAGCCAAATGGAAACTGACTTCCGCCTACTTGCAAAAGGAATAGAGAGTAGAATTAAAGGACCTGACAATGCAGCTACTAGCAGTATATATATTTTACCCATGATCAACTGTGTGACTTCAGGAAAATCACTTTTTTGTGCTTTAACTAGATGATCAGTCAAAAATAAAGGTGTTGCTACCTGACCTATCTCATACTAAACCTGTGAAAACAGGAGGTGAGATGTTGATATATTTCCTGTGGCAGCTATCACCGGGCTTGGAGGATACAGGGTAGTCTCCTCCTGAGAAATCCTTTCTCTCAACGCCCCTCTAAGAGTCTCCAAGGTGTCTGAATGCAGGTCCAGTTGTTGCTCAGCCGCCATCAGCCCGGCCACACATCTGCCTGAGCAGGTAATGGAGGAGCCAGTTTTTTTTCAGTGCTAAAAAAGACCACGGAGGAATCCCAGCTCTGGGGCAGAAGTGTTACAGAAGGCCCTGGTTGTCCCTTCCTCTTTGTACTCCTAGATTAGCCCCCAGAGCACGGTGCACCGCTGAGGAAACAAAGATACGCTCACAGGTACAGGTGGAGACAGACACGTCACGAACAGACCCACACCACGAGGCGGGGCAAGAGAATCTGGGGGCAGTCTTAAGGTAAGAAAAGTTAATAGCTGATTCTGAGAAGCCAAATCACTTCTGCCATATCTCTTAAGGATTTTGCATTTGGCTTAATCACCAATTTAGGGTTGAACTGTCACAATACCATGCTGCAGTAGGACAGGTCTCCCATGACAGAGCACAGGCCATACCCATGTCCCAGATGCAGACATGGACAGATGACACACTTGGTTTTTTCTTTCTTCTAAAAGCAACAAGACACAACTGAGCTGGGACAGAAAACAGTTGTTTCAGGACCTCATCAGAGTGGCTGCCAGACCACACTCTACTTGGCTCAAGCTGGGATTTGTTTCATGACTTTCATAAGTTCTAAAATTCACTGGTGAAATTTAATGAAGAAACAAAATAGCTGGGAAACAAAAGCAGATTTATACGCCCCATTCTTCTCCCAGCCCATTCAAAATTTGTTATTTTAAGGTCAAATTTTCTTCCCTGAGAGGCACCAATGATAGATCAGTGAAAGCACGTTAAAATTGATGTGTTTATAAAATTACAAGACATCATCTCTTGTTCTTCTAACACTTATTATATATATTGATTGTCACCTAGAAAGTGGTGCCTTTGCACTGTGATCTGAGGTCAATAAGGAAAAGAAACCAAATATAATCTCCAGAGTTTCAACCACTTGGTGAAGATTCAAATATTTTAGAACCACGTGTCCTAAAGGTGGTCAAATGTTCATCATACTTTATCAAACAAATATGATGAGAGACCTCTGGCTCACTTCGTGACATGTAAAAGTAACAATAAACCTAGTAAACTTCTATTTCGTCAGCTAAAAATAAAAGAAAAATTTACTTTGCATTACTGCTTCTGGAGGAGCTCCTTTTAATAGAGATTTGATTCCTGCTATCTGTGCTGCATTTATGCAAAGCAAAATATCTTCTATCCTCTTTGGACAGAACCCAATTTCCTATTTCTGAGACATATGGCGATAAAAGCATGATGGATTATTTTGTGTTTTAAGAGGTGTTTAAAAAGCCCCTTTCACAGATAACTCACTTAAAAGTATAGTTCACTTCCCCCATAATTAAATGTACATTCAAACAGCCTGCCTCTATAATTTAAAAGGGCAATTGTAATTGACTAGTAAAATATAGCAATGGATAAAAAAAGAAGCTCAGTGTTTAAAAATGGCACCAGCTACCTGTAATTCTATGAGCTCAGCAGTCATTCGCATATACATTCATCAACACATGGAAGACGCATCCATAAAAAAGCTGCGTTCCAACATATGCTATCAGCTTACATCTTTAAAGTGTATCCAAGAAAGAGGAAATTATAAAGTTTCTAAATGATCCACATGAGGCCTAAAAAATGTGGTAAAGACATAGTGAGAAGTCAAACCAATGATTACTAATTGGGAGATTTTTTTCCCCTAGAAAATTCCTTTAAGATGATAGAAACAAATGTGTTTGGCTAAAAGCAAAGAGTAAAACTGATTTGCTAGCAACATTTGGCATTAAATTGTTACCAAAAAAAGACCTTGTTAAGTAAGGTCCTGTGTCTGTCTATACATAGTATCTGTATTTGGCGGATTAGAATCCACTCACCAAAGTTATCAATGCTAGAAGGATTGTGATAGATTTGAATGACTAGAATTTTCTAATGGTTTCAGAAAGGATGACATTAAAATTATTCTCTCATTTGGTCACTTTTTAATACAAAAATACCAGAGTCCTGTTGTTGGAAATTAACCTAAGACAATTTGGCTGCTTAAAGTTCTCCAGGTTCTTTGTAAACACTGTTTGTCCTTGGTGTTCAGAACCAGATGGGATGTAACATTGACAGCAGGTCTTGGATAAAATGCAGCCGGAAATACAAACATTTATCAGTAAGCAAGTGTAAAAACAGTTTTCACCATCTGCTCTGGTAAGCTCAGGGAAGTCCCCACTCAGTTTCGTGGTTCTCCCACCTCATCTTGCAGAGAAAGCTCTCTCCGAGGGCAATGGAAGAATGATCTGAGGCAGAGCAGCCCACCTCCTACTGAGGTCAGGCCCAGAGCCTTTGTGGAGGGCAGAGACACAGGACTGAACAGAACCTGGATTCTAGCTCCATAAGGCTGCCGGGAGTACCGGTCTTAGACATTTTTCATTCAGTGATGATGGTGCGTCTGTACATTCTTGCTAATCAATCATTTGGGCCACCGCTCACTTCACCAGCATAAAATTATTTTCTAACAACCTCATACTGAAGAATAAACATCTGGCTTCGATTTTGACAACAGTGTTGAAAAAACATGTGGCATCCCCCCAAGAGCATGGACTCCTGAGTATAGATAGTACTTTAAATGCTAACTACCTGCCCCTAAACTGAATGTTAAAGTCAACCTCACAATGCAGACAACACAATGTTGACACAGATGCATTTTTAAAGTGCCTTGTTGCGGGGGTACAGCCTCGGCGGGTCTCAGGGTCCCCTGAGGAGAGATGGCTCCGCGAAGAAGCACAGACAGACACAAGGGTGGGGTCTCTGCTTCTTCAGGAGGAGGACACTCGGATTTGTGGGTCTGGACTGCCTCCCTTAAGCTCAGGAACTTTATCTTTTATAAGGAAAGAACAAAGAACTGATGCATAGTACGATTAGCAAAACACAGTACCAGGAACTGCTATTGTAACTATTCTAATTAAGGGTCATTCAGACCAGGGAAGCTATTGGGACCTTTAAAGAGGTGTAAATGTATGGGATGTTAAGTCTGGGCTGGGCCAAGAATGGAATGTCTGCTAGGTTTGAGTGAGCCGATAATAAACGTTACAAAAAGGTACAGTAGACAAAGCGACCTTTTCTATAGGGTATTTGAAGTCTTTGTTATTTAGCCGCTCGGTGAATAGTTAATTCTCCTCCTGAGGGCATTTACGCCATTTATATACATTCACACTTTTCTGTATTTGCTCCCTTGTACTTAAATCATAACACCTAACTAATTTTCCCTGCCTTTTCACCCGTATATCCCCATTTATCATTACCCCGTCCAGGGTATAGGAGGGGTAGTCGTCATAATAATTCTAGGAGGTACTGTCCTATCAGGGGGAACTTTTAATAAAATTTCCCTCCATTTCTCTGGCGGCTGATCTGCCCATGATCTAATATTAACTTTCCAGACAGGGAAAGTGGGAAGCGGTGGAGTGGTCGGGGGCTTTTGTCCTACAATTAACAAATCCTTTTGAGCAGCATCAGGGGAATTGTGCAGGTTTTTAGCAGTAAAGTACAAATGCCAGAAAATTCCACCCCCAACCACCAATAACAGCAGGCCTGTGAGGAGGGATGACCAGGAGATCCAAATATGGTTGCTTCTGCTGTGCAGTCGCGCCTCATCCGTCCTGCCTGTGACAAAGGTCTGATCTGACTGTGACGAAGGTCGGCTGTTGGTCAGCTCCCGGCAAATTGTCACACAGAAAACATAACGTCTCACTCTGTGTTTTTGTCTTTCCCTGTGTATTGGTGTGCATCTTTTTAAATCAACAGTCAATCAGGTGAACAGATGATTTTCCTCCCAAGACATTTTACATTCACTCGTCGCACTTACTGTTGACTAGTTAGAGATGCTCTATAACAACAACAACAAAAAACCCCCCCAAAAACCAGTTTCCAAAGGAATCCTTATTTAGGTGGTGGTGTTAAAGGAAGACTCTGTGAAGATTTGTTTGGTTGTTGTTATTTGTAAAGGCAGAGATAAGATAAGTTAGAAAAATTTTAAATAGTACCCTGAAGGGGACATTATAGGCCTGTACAACTTATTCATCTACTTTTATATGCCTAAATCAACACTTCTCACATGCTCTGAAATGTATTTGATAACAGAATCCCTACTTTGAGTCAACCCTCTTATCATCCTGTATAGTGCTAGAATATACTTTGAGAATAGCTGGTAATGAACTATCCCAGACAGAATGAATTGAAAAAAGTTTCCACTCAAGAAGAGGTTTCCACATAAAGCCTTTTTCAAGGAACTATCTGAGTATGTGATACTCCTGTCCTGTATCTGAAGTGCACCATTCTTGCAATTTTTTAATAGCTTATTTTTTACTGTATTTTTTCATTACCATTTTATTACCCTTATACTCTCTTCCACCTACACTGAGCACCCTTCCCACCACAACCATCACACTGTTGTCCCTGTCCATGAGTTCTATTTCTTTTTTGCTTTATCCCTCCACCTCCTACCCCCAACGCCCCCCCAGAGCTGTCAGACTGCTTCTTGCAATTTTTAAACCGATTTCCTGCTCTTCTGCTCTCAGTGGAAGTAAAAGCAACGGTGATAATTTTCATGGTAAAAAAAAATTATTCATTTAGAGAAACATTACAACATCCATAGACTACTTTGGCTGCAACAGCAATGAGTCCAATTTATTAAATAAAGCTTAGGTTTTAATCTCTAACAAGGAATAATCATCTTTGTGGCTCTACGTGGAATGCCATGGTGCTTAGTGACTAACTATAGAGCTACATGGTGGTTAGGTTTTAAAGTGAGGATACAAAGCAAAAATCATTCATAGTCAAGGTTACTTTTGAAAATCCTTTAGTAAGGGTCTGTGTTGGAGAATGATGTACCATATCTCAAGAAGCCAAACAAATGGCTAGTTCTTTGATTGAGCACTAAAGTAAGACTCATGTAAAGATGTCATGTTACATGAAAAATGCATATATTTAAACACTGGGATCCCATTCACCACAGCAAGGTCCTCTCACCATACGGGCTCACAGGAACCGAGATTGCCTGAGGGAAGGACAAATATATCCCTCTCAGCTTCTACTCTCTCCTGGAACTATGCTTCCTGAAGCAATCGCCACAAAAGGCCACACAAAAAAGCTGTCGACCTGCACTACTTAAGTTACTACTCTCTCTTCTCTCTTTTTGTTTTCTTTGTTATTTTAAAAAATTTTTACTAATCCAGGATAATGGATTTGTAGGCATACACCCAGGCAATATAGTTTTTAGTCAAATTGAAAAGATAAATACATAAATACATCTAAACATATTTATATATTAATATATACCTGTAAATGCATACATACTTATTTTTTAAATTTGACTGTATGTGTATAGTTCCGGGCAGGGTAAATTTGTTCAATTTTGTTTTATATCATTGCCATAAAATTTGTTTTGTTTCACTTCAATGAACATCTAGCAAATGCTCACCATATGCAAAGAGTGAAGGGACTTTTAGACAAAAAGATGAACACAGCATTACTCTGCTCTTAGAGGCTTCAGAATTGATGTAGGTAATGGCAAATAAAGCTACACTCCACGTAAGGCTATGTTAAATATAACTGGACAAAATTAGCTTAGTTATCATCCTTTCCCATCCTTGGCAATGGTTCTCTCAGTCATGCAGGGCCACTCATCATTCTTTCAGTCAACGAATTTAAATGCAGCGGGTTGCATGTGCCAGATACTATTCTAGGAGACACATCAGTGAGGCAAACAGAAAAGCTCCCTTCATCTATGGAGCCAACATTCTAGTTGGGATGGGAGTGTGGTTTCAAGAGACATGACAAACAAATAAGTAAATTATGGAGCATATTAAAAATACGGTAAGTATTACATGGGGAAAGAAAAGCAGGACAAAAGGTACCTGAAATGCAGGGACATCAGGGCAGGTGGCGGTTGGCTGCAATTCTAGGCAGGGAGCTCAGGGAAGGCCTCATTGGCAAGGGGACAATTCAGCAGGGACTTGAAAGAGAAACTGCGGGGAGATGGCTCCTGGCAGAGGGACCAGGTAAAGGCAGCAAAGAGGACAGTATAGCTGTGCCAAATAAGCAGAGATGATCTCAGGGCGATGGCAGGGTAAGTAACAGGTTGGGGAGGTGTGGCTCAGATCAGGTCAGATCTTATTTGCTTTTGTAAGTTTTCACTCAGAGTAAGATGGGCAGCTGTGGGCGGTTTTGAGCAAAGGAGTGACATGATCTGCTCTATCATTCTGGCCGCTTCATTAAGAACAGACTGGGAGAGAATGCAAGGTAAGTCAGTAGAGAGTGTAGTGACTTGGACCAGGGTGGGCGTGAGAACAGACCAGATCTTGAATGTACACGTATTTTCATGGTGGAACAGACAATACTTAGTGATGGATTGGGTATCCACTGAGAGACAGAAAGCCGTTAAATATTTTGGTCTGATCAACTGGTGATATGGCTTCCCTGTCACCAAGAAAGAGAAGACTGTGGCTGGCGGTCAGACTGTGATGGCAGACAAGGGGCACAGTTTTGATGACTATGATGTATTTGGTGTTCAAGTAAAGATTCCTCTCTATTGCATCTTTATTTCTACACACCTCACGTCCCTATGTGTGCTAATTCTTATAACAATTCAGGAAGAAACAGAAGACCATGTAATTATAAAAATTTTGAGTATAAAAAAACTAACATAAAAATTATATAATTACAAAGTTTCAGAGATAAAGCACCAACCCCCATTTTTTTTCACCTATAAATTAGGCAACTATATTGTACCAGTGATTTCTGGAGATTTGTTGTTGGCAGTGTTTTTCCCCCCAGGAGTCTGTACATATCACATTTGCCTCACTCTTTTTTTTTTTTTTAAACTATTTTATTTATTTATTTTTTAGAGAGAAGGGAAGGAAGGGAGAAAGAGAGGGAGAGAAACATCAGTGTGAGGTTGCCTCTCGTGTACTCCTCACTGGGGACCTGGCCTGCAACCCAGGCATGTACCCTGACTGGGAATTGAACTGGTGACCCTCTCGTTCTCAGGCTAGCATTCAATTCACTGAGTCACACCAGCCAGGGTTGTCGCACTCTTATAGTCACTTTAGGTAGCATATTTAGGACTAAATCAAAACACTGTCAGAATCTGGAATCTGGTCATTAGTCACGTCAGTTTCCAATGCATAAAAGGTGTCCAAGAGGCTTTCTATGTAGTGTACTCGCTTTAGCTCGTTTTATTCCTAATTATACCTTCCATGATTTTTTCTTTGAATTTTTCTTGAAGAGGCTGTGTTCCTGTAAATAGAATTTCATATCCTGAACAGAAATAGGAAAGACAAAATGGCTCGAGATTATAGAAATGACTTTTGACCTTTATAACAGAGTCAAAAATTCAGAAGTATGGCAAGACTAATTGATAATGAGTTTCTGTTATAAGATTTTGGAGCATTACATTAAGAAAAATAACTTAGGCTTAAGAAAAATGACTTTACTATTTTAAAAAGAGCAATATTTTTGTCATACCATGATCATAATACAGATTATAAAATCTTAATGAGAATTGAAAGAGTAAAAATTAAAAAAATCTTAGATCAAGAAAAAGAGAAAAAACTGTTGGAGTTCCCAACTCTTTCCATAACACAGTGATTTAATTTTTCTACCAAAACTTTAGGGGTTCTTTAAGGAATAAGAATAAACATGAGAGCAACTAATAAGTCATTTTGTTATTAAATACTGTGATTTATGAAAATACACTTATCTTGTGAAGACAAATACAAAAAGTGAAATTATTAAATGATGTGGGAAAACTGCCGGGCCCAGGCCGAAAGACAAGCAGATACAATGCTCCAGGTACAATGGGCTGTTTTGTTACTTATAATCTTTGGAAGAAGGATTTGTATAAAATTCAGCACAGAACAAGGAGAATAACTTCACAGGTGACAGATTAATAATTGACAAAAAGGAACGCATGGGCACAGACTTTGCTCAAGGGCCTCAGCTTTCAGGTAGCCACAGTAAACAGTTGCATTTTTAGTGTCCATTCTGCTCCAATTACCACCCTGGAGAGAAATGGAGAAATCCAGCAATGGTAGAAAGGGGTTTTATGAACAACAACCAAAGAAAGCGATTCATTTCTTATTTCCTGCCATTTTTGCTAAATTACCAAACTCCTTTAAAAGAAGTCTCTAATGTTTTCCTTCTGCAGTTTGCATGCTTAGGCGATAACTGAAATGCTCATTTACAAATAAGTCACTGAATTTTCCCATTCTTTGCTTCCCTTGATAAACATTCACTTTTTGGATAAATATTCATTTTTAAACTGATGGAATAGTTTTATGTTATGAGTTTGTCCTTCTGTTGCATTTGAATATACCGACCCCCCAAGCTCTGTTTAAGCATTAAAAACCTGAAAGTATGTTACTATCCTTAGCTTTATGACAAGAATTTAAAGAAGCTCCCTGTCACCTGAGGTGGAGGATGAAGGAGGTGGGGAGAGGCCGGAGTGACCTCTCCTATGTTTCATGAGCGACCACAGCATCAGACGCAGACCCTGATCATGGAAGCATGCCTGGATCTTGACATACAGGGACTCAAAGGAGGCAGTCGAGTTTTTTCTTTTTTAAAAAGTCTTTTTAAAAAACCCGGTCTTTTCTACAAAATAGGTACAGGAGCCTTATTGTGCCCCTGGATTTAAACTGAGACAGTTTCATGATGAGGTGATGAGGATGATGATGACAAAGACTGTAAAGACAGTTGACAGGTTCTCAATGCTTCCTATGTGCCGGTCACTGGGCCAAGTGTCCTGTGTGGCTCCACTGGGTTCAGCCTCCTGTGACTCACAGCGTGTCAGCGGCAGAGCCTGGCCGCCGCCTCGGCTCAGTGCTAACCCCTCCACTGCACAGCCTCCCCGCCTCCGGCCTCAGGGCTCTTGATGTGGAACTTTGGGCAGCGTCCCTCCTTGTGCACACGTGGGCTGCCTCCGACACGGGCCGGGGACTGGCTCCTGGTCTCATCAGAGAATCAGTAGATGTGAAATCCAAGCTATAATTTTGTGGTTCTGATAGGGGACATCAATCCTAATAAAATTAATTTACCGAAAAACTAGAAGGGACTTGAACCAGCAATCATTCATTCCCCTCATTTTATCGCTGAGGAAATGGGAACCCTCAGAAGTGAAATGACTTGCCCAAAGTTGAACAACCCATTGAGAGGGGAAGACTAGAGGAAGCAAGTCAGGGAGTTTGAGGTGAGTGTATGTGCAAAAAAAGGCATGAAAGAAGTACAGGGGCCAGGCGAATGGACGTCGGTTAAATCTTTCCCAGATTAAAAAGAAGTTCTATCAGTTTATTGATTCAGAATCTCCCACATAGAAAAAAAAATGTCCAATTTGCGTTTTTATTTTGCATGTTTGAAATTCTTTGCAAATGGTGTCATATTGTATATATTGCTCTGTAACCTTTTTTACTTTCCCACTCAGCATGTTTTCACGATGTATACAGGTTGATGTATTCACTCAACAGCTGTAAGGCATTCCATGCATATATTCTATATCTCTTACTTCTGTCTACCTTAGATTAAAAACTACCATGAAACACACAAAAAATGTATTTTTAAGAATGCCATCTGGAGTCAAGTCAGACTGTGTAACTCTTTGTGATTCATACAAATTCTCTTCCCTTTAGTCACTACCATGGTTTGTTCACCCCATTCCCACTTCCTGACACACCCAGTCCCAGAATCCTATCCCTTTCTTTCTCCACCATCTTCTCCCTTGTACTCCACTAGCCCAGCCCCTAGACCCTGACATCGCCCTGGCTCCTCCCCTCCTGCCTTTCCATCTCAGAGGGACCGGAGGACTTGAACACCACCAACAGGGACACCCGGAGACTCTTGAGGAAACCCAACTGTAAAGCGGTGGCATCAAGAAATATTTGAACTGGATGAAGGGGAGATTTCTAGAATTTTCTTAGGAATATGCACTCCTTCAAAAAAAAAAGTAAAGGAGGAGGCAAAAGAAACAATTAAATCCTGCTAAGTAGTCAAATGCAGGGTTTAGAACGAGAATGAGATTGATTTACACGTTTTGTTCACAGGGAGGCTGAAGGGAAAAGTGGCTCAACAGTCCCGAAGTTGCAGCACAGACTCGGAGATGACATATATGGTATATGATCCGACAAATCACTTAAAAAAAAGACGAAGATTAGGAGGAAAAACATGTGTCTCATGGGGCAGAGTTATTGACTGTTTGGAGCCAGGGAGCATATTTTCAGTGTGAAGGCAATTTCCTAGGATTTTCACCCTGGCAATGAATCACTCTGCAGAGAGCTGTAATGGGCCATCGGTGGGAGGGAAGATGATGATGAATGTGCCCAGAAGCCTTCAGATGACTAAGGGTAAGTTGCAGAAAACGTAGCTGACACTTTCCCAAGCTCTGCCTCTGAACTTCGCTCAGCACAGGGGAAGGGACGGCCTGGCCTGTCCCCTGGCCCGCAGGCCCTCAGGTTGGGTTTCTGTCCTGTTCACTTTCTCACCCAACACCTTGCATTCATCCAGCAAGCGTCTTTTCGTGGTTCTTGGGAAATCGCCCTCCCACTTCTCTTGCGTCTAAATTCCACCCTCCCCTCATTTGTAAAGCAGCTGAAATGGAAGTCACAGTCGCCACCCAGGAGGGAAATTAGTGTTAATTGGGCTCTGAGGGGCCCTCTCTGGAGGCTTCAAAGGACTGTTCTGCTGAGATAGCCTGGGAGTCTTGTTGCTGATTTGAAAAGTATCTCGCTTTTATTATTGCTTTTTTTTCCTATTGTATTTTAAATCAAAAAGATGTTCTGCAGGCAAAAGGTTTCCGGTTGCAACACCTGTTGATAGTCATTTATCCATTCTTCCATTTATTCAACTAACACATACTGAGCACCTACTAAATGTTGTCATTGTGCCAGGCAGGGGTGCAAAACAAACAAACAAACAAACAAACAAACAAACAAACCTTCAGACAAGGCCAGGTTCCCTGGTTAGGAAGTTTGCCTTCTGATGGAGAAGTCAGATGTTATTTAAGTTTACATATGTATGTGATCTTCAATTAGAGGAAGTGCTCATATCACTTGTATATGATAGATGGGAAGTGCAGAGCTTAAGGTGAGTGCAAGATACAATGGAAGCATGAAGGAATCTCTATCCTTTTCACATAATAACCTATTAGATGAGAAGTGAAGTCCCAGCTTCTTAGTCTTTTATTCATGGTCCCCATCTATCTGACTCTATCATCTCTTGCTTCTGTATATAAAACCCTTGAGGAAACTGGCTTCCTAATTTTTATCCAAACGTGTTGCCCACATATCCAATTTGATGTCTGCTCACTTCCTTTTCCCGACTAGCATGCTATTTGTCTAGTACAGTTTACTGTTTAGTGTACTGTATACATCTATGTCAGGACAATGGCTTGCCATATTGTACTATATATCCATAATCTACTCCACACTTTTATGGAATGAGATAAGGTATAATGAGCAAATAATTATCGCACAGTAGTATGGCAAACAGACTCTAAGGTGGTCCCATGATCCCTGCTTCCTATTATTCATCCTTCACTCTATTTGAGCTGAACTTTCTTCTTACCATTAGGCTATGATAAAGGTGACATAATCATTCCTGTGATTCTAAGATGTTATATAAGTCTCCATCCTGCTAGTTGACTGATGCTAAAGACTTTCTCCCTTGCAGGCTTTGAAGAAGTAAGCTGCATGTTGTGAGGGAGGCTTTGGAGATGGCCAAATAGCCAGGATCTGTGCTCTGTAGTTCCTCTAGTAGCTGAGAGTGACTCTCAGTCACTAGCTAACAAGAAGTTAGGGTCCTCAGCCTCACAGTTACAAGATGAAGTCTGCCAAGAACTGAATGAGTTTGGAAGTGAATCCATTCCCAGTCAAGCCTTCAGATGAGAACCTAGCCCTTACGAAGACCCAAGACCTTGACTGTAGCCTTGTTAAGGACCCAGCTAAACCATACCTGGACTCTTCACCTAAAGACACTGTGAGGTAATAAATTTAGGTTGTTTTACCTTGCAAAGCTTGTGGTAATTTGTCACACAAAAATAGATAGTTAATAGTGGCTTACATTCTATTGTAATACTCCTTTCTTGTTTGGATGTGAGTGTTTTGACAGAGAGAGAAAGAGAGAGAGAGAAAGGGAGAGAGAGATGCTTAAAACTCTCTTTTTTTTTTTCAGGTATCTGCATGCTCTTTTGGTGAGTAGGTTGATGGGGGGCTGGGATATAAATGAGCTTGGACAACAATCGAAAGGATGGTTGAGAATAGACATCTCATCCCTCAGATGAATGCAGCCACCTCTCAAGGTGAGGAGATGCATTAGTACCACTCACTCATGCTGCCCTTCATTTTCACCAAGTCGTCACTGGTGGTCACCTGCATTGGTCAAGCTGCAAACTTGTTCCCAGGTGGACCTGAGAATTTGGCTTGTTGTCCAGGTCATAAGAACTATAGCCTATTATTTGTGTTGGCTATGAGGGGATTGATGTGGGAAAAGATGGATGGACACATGGATGGATTGGGACAGATGATCCCCTGTACAGAAAAGAAAAAGTCTTCAAATCAGTCTACCAAGGACTCCACTGCTTTATATTCATGCACAAGGGACGTCTCATTGTTGTCATTATTTGGCAAGTCAGGTCTCTCCCACCCTCAACCCCACCTGAGGTTTTCCATTCACAAGTATGACACATGGCTGTAAAATAATTATAAGAATAACCTCAAATCTCAAGACACCCTGTGAGAATGTAATGAAAAACCATCACCAAATAAGGTACTCATAAATAAAATTCAATGATGTTTCTTCTTGTTGTGCAGGGAAATCACATTAAAAGACATTGTGAATAGAGAACTATAAAAATAGATGCAATAGCATTAATTTTCTTAAACAATCAAAATCAAACTGGCAATTTTTCCTGATTTATGTCTATATTTATTGCAAATCAACGTGCTTTGTCCAGCTTGAATCTACAAGAGTCATAAAGGAAAACCCAAGTGCATTTTCAGTCTATGGTCCTCCTGGGGTACAAATACTAACTACTCATGGAAGAGAATGAAATAATCAGCCTTCATTGCTTAAATATCCTTTATTTCTGCTGTACTTATATTCCAATGGAATGATTGTCTTAATCACAGCGTTGAGAGCAAATTAGTTCATTTAAAAATCATTTAAAAATCATTATTGATAAAGGATTTAGTTCAATAGTGAATTTCAAAGTTGATCTCTATATCAGTAAAATTAAATCCAGCCCTGGAACATACAGGGTGTGAGTGGCAGGAGGGACTGAACTCTGTGGTGCTCATATTCTCACAGTAATAAGGGCTGAATTCCTCTGAGGTACAAGCTGAGGTATCCTTTTCTGGCAAATAATAAACTATCGCTCAAGCCAGAGTTTCTTAGGTTATGAAAATATAGACAATTAGAATCAGTCTCTAATTTCAGCTTGTAGTTATTTGCACAGAATAACAAAACCTCAATTTTAAATCTGATTCTTCTCAACTCTGGACAAAACTTCCGCAAATTCAAAATCTATGTTTGTATCACCTACCTATACGAACCCTCCAACCTGATGTTGAAGCAACCTGAAATATTCTGCAACTCGGAATGGTGTCTAATTCAATTTACTTCCCAAACACATAAAGTTTGTGTTTGTTTTCTTTATTGGTAAACATATACAACAGCAGATGTTCTATACTGGCCCCTAGAGGGTAAGGTTTAGAGAAGGAGAAGATAACACACATAGTATTTCATTTTAATAGCTGTTTTATTTCTCATATGTCTTACTCTGTAGCTTTTAAAAATGTAGTTTAAATACATGCAAAGAAATAAAATATTAAAGATAACTGTGACAGGATATTCTACCAGCTCTTCACTTCCCTGACTCATATTAAGGTAGGATAGCAGAAGAAGGTATTTGGTAAAGTGGGGAAGAGACAAAGACTGCAAACATAAAAATACACTAAAACTCGCCCTGGCTGGTGTGGCTCAGTGGATTGAACGCTGGCCTGTGAACCAAAAGTTTGCTGGTTTGATTGTTGGCCAGGGCACAAGCCTGGGTTGTGGACCAGGTCCCCAGTTGGGGGCGTGTGAGAGGCAACCAATTGATGTATCTCTAGCACATCCATGTTTCCCTCCATTTCTCCTTCCCTTCTCCCTACCCTCTCTCTCTCTCTCTCTCTTTTTTTTTTGTATATTTTATTGAGGATGCTATTACAGTTGTCACATTTTTTCCCCCTCTTTATCCCCTCCGCCCTATACCCCATCCCTTCATCTCCACACCTCTTAGGTCATGTCCATGGGCTGTACATATCAGTTCTTTGGCTTCTTCATTTCCTATATTATTCTTAGCCTCCCCCTGTCTATTTTATTTTATTTTATTTTCGTCAACATTTTCCCACTACCACTTTCCCCAGCCCCACCCCCCAACCCTCAATCTTTCCCCTATTTGGCTTTGTCGATGGGTCCTTTATGCACGTTCTTCGATGATCCTTCCCCTCCCTTTCCCCTGTCATTGTCCTCCCTCCTCCCCTCTGGTTACTGTCAGTTTGTTTTTTATTTCAATGTTGCTGGTTATATTTCACTTGCTTTTTTATTTTGTTGATTAGATTCCACTTATAGGTGAGATCGTATGGTATCTGTCTTTCACTGTCTAGCTTATTTTACTTAGCATACTGTTCTCCAATTCCATCCATGCTGTTGTGAAGGGTATAGTTCCTTATTCCTTTCTGCTACATAGTATTCCATTGTGTAAATGTACCATAGTTCTTTGATCCACTCATCCTTGTGGTGTGAGAAAATGCTTGATATGATTTCAATTATCTTAAATTTGTTAGGCTTGTTTTGTGTCCTATCATGTGGTCTATCTTTAAAATGTTCCATGTGCATTTGAAAACAATGTATAGTTTGCTTCTTTGGGATTAAAGGTTCTATATACATCAGTTAAGTCCATTTGATCTAATGTGTCATTCAGTTCCACAATATTCTTGTTGATATTTTATTTGGATGATCTATCCATTGTTGACAGTGGGGTGTTAAAATCCCCTACTATAGGTGTGTTGCTGTCTATATCTTTCTTGAAGTTCTCCAGGATTTTCCTGATACATTTGGGTGCTCCTATGTTGGGTGCATGTAGGTTTACAATGTTTATGTCTTCTCGATGGATTCTTCCTTCAAGTATTATGAAATGTCCTTCTGTGTCTCTTTTTATGTCCTTTGTTTTGAAGTCTCTTTTGTCTGATATAAGTATTGCTATCCCGGCTTTTTTTTCCTGTCCATTTGCTTGGAATATTTTTTTCCAGCCCTTTACTTTCAGCCTGTGTAGGTCTTTTGCTTTGTGGTGGGTCTCTTATAGGCAGTATATGTGCGGGTCATGTTTTCTTATCCATTCAGCTACTCTATGTCTTTTAATTGGAGCATTGAATCCATTTACATTTAAAGTTATTATTGATAGGTATATATTCATTTCTTCCCTTTGTACTTGTGTTCCTCTCTCTCTCACTCTTTTTCTTCATCTTCTCAAACCAGTTCCTTTAGCATATCTTACACTGCTGGTTTGGTAGAGGTGTATTCTTTTAGCCTTCTTTTGTCTGGGAAACTCCTTATTTCACCTTCCATTTTAATTGAGAGCCTTGTTGGGTAGAGCAGTCTTGGTTGCAGGCCTTTGCTTTTCATTAGTTGGAATATTTCTTACCATTCCCTTCTGGCTTGCATTATTTCTGCGGAGAAACCAGCTGCTAGCCTTATCGGGGCTTCCTTGTATGTTACTTCCTGTTTCTCCCTTGCTGCCTTTAAGATTCTCTATTTGTCTTTGATATCTGCATTTTTAATTATGATGTATCTTGGAGTGGGTCTGTTTGGGTTCCTCTTGAATGGGACCCTCTGTGCTTCCTGGACTTGTGTAACTTTTTCTCTCCTCAAATTAGGGAAGTTTTCCATCATTAGTTTTTCAAACAGGTTTTATATCCCTTGCTCCTCTTCTTCCCCTTCTGGTATTCCTATTATATAGATATGATTATGTTTCATGTTCTTCTGCATTTCCTTTAATCCCTCTTCATTCTTTTTGAACCTTTTTTCATTTTCTTGCTCTTTCTGGGAGTGTTTTTCTACCATGTCCTCCAGCTCACTGATTCGATCTTCTGCTTCATCTAGCCTCCTTTTGATTCCTTCCACTGTGTTCTTCAATTCAGAAATTGTATTCTTCATTTCCTCTTGGTTGTTGATAGTTCCTATGTCCTTTTTCATGCTGATATAGTTTGCAGTAAATTCTTCATAGTTTCACTATTTTTTTTTTGTAATTCTCACTGAGCTCACTGAATTCAGTGAGATCCTTATAATCATTATTTTAAACTCAATATCTGATGGTTTAATTGCCTCTATTTCATTTAGTAGTCTTTCTGAGGATTCCTCCTTTTCTTTCGGTTAGGGGTTGTTTCTTCATCTTCCCATTATTTGTCTGCCTGAGCAAAACCACAAAGCCCAGGAAACAAACCCATGACCACAGAAATAACTACCCCCTGCCATCTCCTTATCAACAGCAAATGAACCAGTGTTAGTAAGGCTGTGAAGAGATTAAGACTATTATAAGAAAGGAGAGAAGTAAACTGTAGTTTGAAATCTAGTGACTTCATATACACCAACTTGATAGACAAAAAATGAATGTTAAAAAGCTATGTGGTAAGGAAAATATTGCAACCATGGGGAAGACCACAGTAGATTTCATCTCAGTAGCCTCTAGTATTTACTGTTGTTTTTTCTTTCTGGATCCACCTCTAGTGAAGTCAGATGTTGACCCCGTGTGACCTTAGGCAGTCTGTTCGAGACTTCCTGTGATCTACTGTCTGGCTGTCTCCATCAGTTGCTAATCTAGTCACACTGAGCTCAGCAGTCAGGCTTAAGCACCATAGGGCAGGTCGAATCCCTCCTGGGGTTGGGGCTAATGTTTCCCCCCAGGATGGTGCTGCTCAGAGGGGAGTGGTCTGTATGACCTTGATGGCTGCTGCCTTATGGGGGATGATTCAGCACCAAGATCCTGGAGGCTACTCTCTCAGTTTTCTCCCCAAAGTCTCCACCCCCAGTCTCTCCTCAAGCACCTCTAGTCTACTCTGCCCCCCTCCCCACCTATTCGCAGGGGTCTACTGTCTGTGGCTGCCACTCCGCACTCAGCAGTCAGGCTTAAGCACCACAGGGCGAGCGCAGAGTCCCTCCTAGGGGCGGGGCTGTTGCTTCCTCTCAGGCTGCGGACCAGCTCAGGAGAGTGGTCTGCCGGGGCAAGATGGCTGCTGCTGCGTGGGGGATGACTCAGCACCGGGATCCTGGTGGCTACTCTCTCAGTTCTCTCCCAAAAGTCTTTGTCCCCAGTCTCTCCTCAGGAGTCTCCAGCCCACTCTGCCCCCGCCTTTGCCAGAGCCCGGGGTAAGTGAACGCAAATGAAAATTTATGTGTTCGTCCTTTAATCGGCTCTTTCAGTCTCTAGCTGCCAGTCTGTGGCAGAGAGCGACTCTAGCACTTTTTGCAGCTGGCTGCTATCTGTGTACTTTTTGGGCACTGGTGCTGTAAGCTGGGGATCCCTGCTTATGGTTTAGACTCTGCCCTTCTCAGGGGGATCCAACTTGCTGCTTAAAAATCCCTCTGGCGCTGCTGCCTAAGGGTGCCCAGACAGCCTTCTCAAGTCTTTGCTGTACTCCTTACCAGTCAGGCTGTGCTGAACTGATCCTTCTGTCTGTCCGAGGTTATAAGGCTTCTCTCTCACTGTTGCTCAGTTGTTTGTTCCTGGTGATTTCTCCAAAATTTAGCTGTAATTCCAGAATGGCCTTGGGAGCAGGAGCAGGTCAGTGTGACTTCCATTCATTCCTCCACCATCTTGAGTCTCCCCTTCCCTATCTCTAAAAAATAAAGAAAATAAAATGCACCAGAAGTAGGCATTAAGACGTGGTCAGTATTAGGTTAAAAAAAAAGAAAAAGAAAAAAAGAAAAAAAAGGTGTGTATGTCTTATAGGCTCTTTATTGACCAGAGCCATTTTTTCCCATTAATCCCCACCTCCAACTCCTACAAACACACACAAAAGCATCCAAAGAACTTGAATTTTTTCTCTCTAGTCTTGTCCCCCCACCACTCATAGCCTGGCTTCATCAAGAAGAAAACCAGACACACCCCCTGATTGGCAACAGAGTCTGGGGCCAAGTGGAAGAATCATGGCAGGTGAGGGTAGGGTAAATGAGGCTTAAAAAGATGGAGGCTTGATTCTGTAAACACATACATATATTAATTCTTCTGATATCACTTTATATTATATAGCTCTACCTCTGCTTCCTCTGTTCCAGCCAAGCCAGCCTCCTTGCTGGTCTGTGAACACTCTTGTACTTTTCTGCCCCAGGGCCTTGGCACTCTGTCTGGAAGGTTTTTCCTCAAATAGCTACATGGCTAACTCCTTTACTTCCTCTCTCATTGCTCAAATATCTTATTTTTGAGGCCTCCCTGGACATCTTTATAGCACTTCCAATATCTGACATACATTCACACATCATGTAAACATGTGCAAATTCATATTGACATGAGTGAAAGCATATATTAATATTATAAATGTACTTAACATTAGTATTTCTATACACAGATATTTATAATCATTTATTATTTCTATGATTGCTCAATAAGGGCTATGCCTTTCTTTTGTTTACTCCTCTAATCTCACCAACTGGAAAAACGTGTAGCCCATTATAAGCACACAATCCATAGTGAGTGAGGTAGAAAGGAAGCGTGACCCTAGAGAGAACAGACTCCTAATTATCAGCCAAGATGGGTTAGGTGCAGCCCTGGCCCGAGTGGTTCAGTTTGGTTGAGTGTTGTCCTGGGTTTGATTCCTGGTTAGGTCATATTCCTCGATCGTAGGCTCTGTCCCCTGTCGGGGCTCATATGAAAGGCAACCAATTGATGTTTCTCTCTCACATCTATGTTTCTCTCCTTCTCTTCCTCCCACCTCCTGCCTCTAAAAATAGAAAGAAAAGAAAGGAGGATTAGTACAACTGAGCATCCACTCTAGGTGAAAATAAAAGAAATATTTTATATCATCCTTCAAAGTTTGTATATATTTCTGTGTATATGCTTCTTCATCCAGAAATTTTTTCTACTAAACAGTTCTACTTCTATACTCTTTCAAAATTTAAAGACATAGCTAGATTATAAAATTACTTTAAGGAAACTTTTACCAATATAGTAAATATGTTATGTGGAAAACATTCTAGGTCAATAGAGCTGTAATTACTATGTTGCTAATTTTGGATGCATCTCATCCATTGTTCATTTTTATTACAGAAAAATGCTCATAAAGCAGGGTTTCCATTGTCATAAATGTTTACCTTCACTGTTGAGATGTCCCAGAGTCAGGTCCCTCCAGATCATATCCTTAGCAACTAATCATCACACAGAACAAATAATTGTCTCTGCCTTGGGAGGTTGGTAATTAGCAGGAGAATCTGACTTCTAAAAATTCCAGTGTATAAACAGACCAGGAAAAGACAGAGGCCAGGGCAAAAAAACACAAGATAGAAGCTAAATCCCTTTTTTGTCTAAAAAACAATATATAGTGTGAGTGACCGCACAGGATTGCCAGATGGATTAGTTAACATTTGCAAAGAATTTTCAAAATGAACGCTATCACAGAAGGGCTAAATCTTTCTATTAATGCAGCTGGAATGCTTTCTTGATTTTTCCATGCTACCTTAGAAAGTCTTTGAAACAATTTCTATATGCACCAAAAAAAAAAAAAAAAAAAAAAAAAAAGAAAAGAGCTAATGACCTTCCAAGGAGGAAGTTTCACTCATTCATCACTTTATCAAAAACACTCTGGGGAGAGAAAAGACCTGCCTGTGTGTGGCGCCTATTGCAATACCAAAAGTTCATATTTAACATACCTGACTGAGATGACAGCCTGAGGGACTCAGCATTCTCCTTAATTAGTTGGGAGGGAGTCAGGAAAAACCCTTACCAGTCCAGTGTTCTATTGCATCTGCTCCCACAGATCAATTATAATATGGCAGTCATGCAACACCATGAGCTAAGACCAGATTCTAATAATTCCTATTCACCCCCAGCATTTCATGATGCTCTTGAGTTTTTAATAGGTGATATATAGTTTGGTTAAAAGGCATTTTAGAATCTAAAATCCACTTGAAGGAAACATAACAGTAGCTATTGGTCTGGAACACCCTTCCCGGTTCCTTCCACTTGATCTTGGCCCCTTCCCTCTTATTGGTTAGAAGTAGAAAATCATCAATAATGGCCAGGTTGAGGGTAAATGGGAAGGATTATTCATTCCTCCTACTCTCAAGCCTCATTGGATAAATGGGCTGAAAGAAATGAAAGTAAGGATGAGCATATATTTCAGTTGTATTTTTCTATTCTTTCCTCTTCAAATGTTTTTTCGTAAACTGTTAAAGTATACATGTTGAAGGCTTGGCTGTTGATTTTCACTTTTGGGCTTGAGCCTTTGTTATCCTTGTATTCCTTGATAGGAATGCTGATGCTACGTGTCTACCAACTTAGTGACAATTCTTGTGATGACTAAACTTTGCAAGAAGATGGCCCAGCTTTGTCACTCATCACATCCTCCCCCTGGCTTTTAAAAACATATTTAAAAATGCTTCAACCTTCTCCTCTTGAAATACTGGATATAGGCCAATGATCAGCAATAGCTGCTAAAAATACTAGGTTGAAAACAGATAGGGATGGATCAGGCTGACCACACCAGAACTAATTAAATTTAGCACCATACAACAGAAAAACAGACATTCTCCTGATGGAAATACAAAAAAACAAAACAAACAAACAAACAAATTCCCAAAACAAACAAACAAAAAAACCCTATGACATATTCATGTCAAAAAAGGAACCAGAGGTGGATCTGAACAAACCTCTAGGTCTAGTTACCAGTTTACAGCCAATACGAGAAACAAAAGTACAGGTCAACTAATAACCCAGATGTATAATCAGCAAAATCCAAAATGTGCAAAACTAAAGAACAAATGATCCAGTTTCGTCAATAGACACATTGCAAAGGAAAAAAGAAGTAAGAGGAACTATAGATTTAAGATGACCTGAAAGACTTCTCAAGCAAATGAAATGTGTCGATTTTGTTTAGATCTTAATTTGAACCAAACAGCTATTAAAAAACATTTGCAAAACGGCTATCAGAGAGCAATTTAAACATTGATTGGACAATTTAAACTTTTCATTGATTATGAAATGGCTCATTTTGTAAAAGTGTAATAATTGTATTGAGGTTATGGCTTTTAAAAGGATTCTTTTGTCTCAGAAATACATACCAACACATGTAGTATGATATGTTGTCTGGGATTTGCTTCAAAATAATCTTGGGGGAGTGAGGTAGGATGGTGGAGTATGTAAGAAACAGGGTTATACATGTGTTGGTTGTTGAAGTTTGGTGCTGGATACGTGGGTTCATTAAGCTGTTCTCTCTACCTCTGAGCATATTAGATGTATCCTATAATAAACACTTTTTAAAAAAAATTAGGGGAAATGGAAAACAGAATTGCAACAGAAACATTTTCTTATTTTATACCTAGCTGCAGCTTGAAACAAGGGATATTTACAGCTGTACAACATTATTAATTTTGATTTTAAGCTCTCTTTTGGTCTTGCCATGTGTGTTGACTCAGACTCTTTTTGCATTTTAAGTTTGTGTTGTCATTTTGAAAAAAAGAAAACATAAAAAATAGTATTATTAAAAGTTACAATCTCAATTGAATTATTTAGATAGACATTTTAAATAAAATATATGCATTGTGAGGTTTTAAATAGCTGCTTCTGTGACACAAAAAAGATTTTAAAAGAAAAAATAATAAAGATTGAACTTAAAGGGACTTCCTTAATACCATAGAGTCATGATTACCAGAAATAATGTCCCCTCATGAAATATATTCATTCCAAGTAGAAACTGATAGATGCCCTTTAGCTTTTCATTTATTTATATTCAAGTCAATATCGCTAATAAACTGTTTAGATAGTACTTGAAAAGCAAGAATAGAATTGCATTTTTTTTAAATAGAAAGGAAGCCATTTGGATTCACCCCAAAACTAATTACATTTGGGAGTGAGGTGTTAGCACAACCAACTCTAATCAGAAACTAAAATATTTATTTTTAACTTGTTGACTTGTGCATTTCTTTTCTTTTTAAATAATTTTTTATTTTCAATTACAGTTGACATACAGTATTATACTGGTTTCAGTTATTCACCCCAATGATTAGACATTATATAACTTAACCAAATGGTCGTCTTGATAAATCTTGTACCCACCTGATACCATACATAGTTAGAATATTATTGACTATATTCCATGTGATGTACTTTACCTCCCCACAACTATTCTGAAACTATTAATTTGTACTTCTTAATCCCTTCACCTTTTTCAGTCATTCCCCCAGTCCCCCTCCCATGCAGCAACTGTCAAAATGTTCTCTGTATCTGTAAGTCTGTTTATGTTCAGCTTGTTCATTATTTTGTTATTTTTTCAGATTCAATATGTTGATAGATATGTATTTATTGCCATTTTATTGTTCATATTTTTGATCTTCTTTTCTTCTTTTTAAAGACGACCCTTTAACATTTCATGTAATACTAATTTAGCGGTGATGAACTCCTTTAGCTTTTTCTTGTCTGGGAAGATCTTTATCTGTCCTTCAATTCTAAATGATAGCTTTGCTGGGTAGTACACTCTTGGTTGTAGATCCTTGCTTTTGATCACTTCGAATATTTCTTGCCAATCCCTTCTGGTCTGCAATGTTTCTATTGAGAAATCTACTGACAGTCCTGTGGGAGTTCCTTTGTAGGCTACTAACTGCTTTTCTCTAGCTGCTTTAAGATTTTCTCTTTATCTTTAAACTTTAGCATTTTCTTTATGATGTGTCTTGGTGTGGGCCTCTTAGGTTCATCTTGTTTGAGATTCTGTGTGCTTCCTGGACTTGTACGTCTATTTCTTTCACCAGGTTAGGGAACTTTTTGTCATTATTTTTCAAATAGGTTTCCGATTTCTTGCTGTCTCTCTCGTCCTCTAGTACCCCCGTGATGCAAAGTTGGTGCACTTAAAGTTGTCTCAGGGGCTCCTTACACTATCCCCATATTTTTGGATTCCTTTTTCTTCTTGTTGTTCTGAATGAATGTTTTTTTCCTTCTTTATATTCACCTGCTCTACTGTTGATTGCTTATAAATTACTCTTCATTTCATTTAATGTATCCTTTATTTCTGACTGGTTCTTTTTTATGGTTTCCATGTCCTTTTTTTATGCTGTTGAAGTTCTCACTAAGTTCATTTACTCTTCCCCTAAGTTCATTGAGCATCCTTTTATTCAGTGCTTCAAAATCTGCATCTAGTAGATTGCTCGTCTCCATTTTGTTTAGTTCTTTTTCTGCAGTTTTGTTCTGTTCTTTCACCTGGGACCTGTTTCTTTGTCTCCTTATTTTGGCAGTCTCCCCTCCACCCCTGCCCCCCCCTCCCCCCCAGCATTTGTTTCTATATGTATTAGGTAGAGCTGCTATGTCTTCCATATTTTGTAGAGTGGTCTAATGTAGTAGGTGTGTTGTAGGGTCTAGTGGCACAACCTCTCTTATCACCCAACCTGGGAACTCGAGGTGCGCCCCCTCATGTGGGCTCTGTATACCCTTTACTTGTAGTTGAGCCTTGATTGCGTTGTCACCTCAATGGGAGGAATTTACTCTCAGACCAGTTGACTGCATGGGCTGACTGGGACCACCATGGAGGGTCAGTCGTTCAGGGGCCCATGCCACAGAGCAGGACTTGCTTCAGTGGGCCTCTGGTGCCCGCTGAGCCTGCTCCTTAAGTACATCGCTTGTGGAGGTGGTTGGGTGGTGCTTCAACGTTATCTGAAATTGTCTAAAGTCAGCCGCCACCTGGGCTCTGCCTGGGGCCTCCTGGCATGAGCTACAAAGCAATCTGCAGATGGCTGCTACTTGTGCTGGGCTTAGGGTTGTCCAGGAGAAGCCAAGTTGTGAACCAAGGCCAGCTACCACTAGTGCCAGGCCTGGGGCCACTTAGTGAGTGGTACAGGGCATGCTAAGTCTAGATGCTGCTTGTTTCAGAGATTTTAGGAAAGTCTGAGCCAAGGTATGTCATTTGTATGGAAGAGTCATTGGAAACAGCTTGGGTGGGCCCACGGGTTGGGTGAGGCAGGGTCCTAGGGAATCACCAGGGAGAGGTGAACAGTGATAGCCAGGTTAATGGAGACTCAGATATGCCATCTCTGTGCGGGGAGGGCTCAGAAAGAAACAGTGGCCTCTGCGAGCCCTTTGTCTGTTAGAAACCTGCCGCTGTAGCCCTTGCCCTGATACCAGATGATTCAGTTCTTCCCTGTGAGTCCCTGGTGCCTTTGACTGGCGCCCCAGTGCTGGAGCTCAGAAGGAGTGACCCCAAGTAAGTCTGTGTGTGGGTCCTTTTTGAGGAAGACCTGGGACCCCAGAACCCTCTGTCATTCAGCCACATCCCCCTGATTTTTACAGCCAGAAATCATGGAGACTTCTCTTCCTGGCACTGGGACCCTGAGCTGGGGGCCTGGTGTGGGGGTGGGACTCTGTCACTCCTCAGCGGGGAACCTCCACAGCCGAGATATCCTTCCCGATTTTTATTGCCACAGGTGGGTATGAGACCAGCCTGTGCTGTGTCTCTGCCCCTCCTACCAGTCTCGATGTGTCTTTTTTGTATCCTTAGTTGTAGGACTTCCCTTTACCTAGATTTCAGGTGGGTCCGAATGATGGCTGTTGTGCATTTTAGTTGTAATTTTGATGTGGTTGTGGGAGGATGCGAATATCTCATTTACCCATACTGTCATTGTGACCAGAAGCCCTCTGGTCAAGAGGGCTTAAACAAAATAATCATTTTGTTTAATTCTGATAAAATTTCAGAAGCTCAACAATGTGTTGAAAATCTGCCCTGCTTGGCCTCTCGCTCTCTCTCTTTAAAACAATAGTAAAACCAAAATAAATTATTTACCAGTTTTCTTCTATGAATTCTACTAATGGGAAGAAATGTCTTGGTAACAAAATGAAATAGATAGCACTTAAAATCAGAAACCAATCTTAAACAGTTTAGTCTTGTATTTTCATTGTATAGCTGAGTAAGTGAAGAGACTTCCTAATAGAAAAAGAAGGGGGAAAATGAGACCACAGCAGAAGTGGCACCCACCAACTGGCACTTAATGAGATTGCGTATGTCTATAAATTGAAGCTCTCGTTTTTATTAAGAGAATTAAAAATAACTCAGAATTATTGATGTGCAAAAAGATACCCACACCTCTCATTTCACCTACAAATACCAGAAAGCTAAAATATTTCCTTGTTTTAGAAATATGCCTCTGATAGTCCATGTGAAAACTAATGTTCTGCAACCAGAAACATTAGCAGCACTTGCTTGTTGTATATGAGAATGTTATTGCTTAGAGTTAAAGTATCTTTATGTTTCTTTCACTTACATATATATAGATATGGCAGACTGGGTCTGTTCTATAACTAGCACCCTCATTGGGGAGGAACATATTATATCACATAGAGGTTTGCACCATTTGACATAATTCCACTGTCAATAATAGAGTACTAAGTTAATAAGAGGTTAATATTCAAAATATATAAAAACTCAGGCAACTCCACAGTAAAAAAATCTGATTAAAAATGGACATGAGGACTAAATAAACATTATTTCCAAAGAAGACATACAGATGGGCAATAGGTATATTGAAAAGCGCTCAGCATCACTAATCATCAGGGAAATGCAAATCAAAACCACACTGAGGTGTCACCTGCTAGAATAACTATTATCAAAAAGACAAGAAATAACAAGTGTTGGTAAGAAAAGAGAACGCTTCTGAATTGTTGGTGGCAATGTAAATTGGTGCAGCCACCATAAAAATTGGTAAGGGGTTTCCTCAAAAAATTGAGAATAGAACTACCAGTATGATCCAGCAACTCCATTCCTGGGCATATATCCCAAGGAAATCAAATTACTCTCTTGAGAAGATAGTAGCACCTCTATGTTCATTGCAGCCTTATTCACAATAACCAGGACAGGGAAACAATCCACGTGTCCATAGAGGAATGGATAAAGAAAATATATGCACCCTAGAATGCTATTCAGCCATAATAAGAAAGAAATCCTACAGCTTGCAACAATGTAGGTGGACTGTGAGGGCATGATACTAAGTAAAATAAGTCAAATGAGAAAGGCAAATACTGTATGATCTCACTTATATGTGAAAATTTTAAATAACTGAACTCCTAGAAAGAGAGAACAGGTCGGTGGCTACTAAGGATGAGAGGTGGGGGAATGGGGGGAAGGTGGTCAAAGGGTACAAACTTCTGATTTTAAAATGAATAAATCCTGGGGATGTAATGCATAACGTGATAACTATAGCCAGCAATACTCTCTTGTATATTTGAAAGTCGCCAAAAGAACAAATCTTAAAAGCTGACAACACATGAAAAAATATAACTATGTGAATATAACTAAATTGATTACAGTAATCGTTTTGAAATATATAAATATCAAATTGTTATGTTGTACACCTTAAACTAATACAGTGTTATATGCCGTTTATATCTCAATAAAATTGGGGGAAAAGCCCCAAGTGTGAGGACCTTTTGTAGGCAGACACCTATCATCCTGGCCCTGTCCTCACAACTGTTGCTCTTTCTATGCAGATGTTAGGTGACTACTTAGGAATATCCTGGGCTCTATCTTGGTTTTAGAATCATTCTTTAGGGACCCTTATCTGGTGCATCTTGCTCGGCCCTGCTTCTGCACTGGATCATCCTCATTTTGGTTCTTCTGAGGTCTCAGAAGTGTGGATACAGTGACTGACAGATGCTTTGTGTCCCATCTAGTAGAAGGTTTGCTCAGCAATTGCTTTGCAATTCTGTTTAGCATCCTGCCCTTGGGCCCCACGCAAGTCTGGTTCTCCCGTGCTCCTCATCCCCTGGAAATCTTGTGCTTGAAGGCTGTGTTTCAGAGGGCTGTTATGGATCTCAGAACTGCTCTTTCCCTTTTCCAAAAACCTCTATCCATCATATACCTTGGCTGTGTGGATCTGTCTTGTTCTAGAGCCAGGGTACACTCAACATCCCTCTGGTCCTGGCCCCAGATCTAGCCTTTCTTCCACTCAGTCCCTGACATTAGACAAAGCACTTGTTTTTGCTTCTGGCAGGAGAAACAGGACTGCAACTGTGAAAATTCTGCAGACTTTTATGTTATCCTTGGATTGGTCTCTGCATCATGTGGTCTTTCTTCCTTGTCTTTCTTGCTGATTCTATTCTTCAGCTGACCTTGACATGTTCCTTTCTCATTTCTTTCTCCCCACCATTTTTTTCCCAAGTCCAGTGTCCACTGAGAGTCTTCCTTTCCTGCTGCCCACTCTCCCTTCCCCTTCTCTTTATCTCTCACAATAATTAATTGAGTGGTTTCAAGAATGGTTCTCCCTCTTCCTATACTGAGGATGGAGATCATGTTGTATTTCTCTTTTTATCCCCCCTGCAGTTAGAAATAAACTGAGATCTCCAATCTATGGCGTTCACTTGTTCATGACTGCAGAGTATGATGCCTCTTACAGTGGAAAAGTACAGGGTGCTAGCGTGATGTATTGTACAATAAAGTGACCTGACTTAATATGAAAGGATGTGGTCTTGCTTTGTTGTGTATAGTATCTAACACAGTAGGAATTTTTAGATAATTGATAAAGATGAAGACAAACTATAATAAAGAATGCACTTTTTATGAACTAAATCTAATGAACTAAAGATGCATATGAAATGTACAGAGAAAATTAGTAAGGAATGAAAGTTATAGAAGCAAATAATTTTGTTAGAAGTGACTTTAGAAGTCATCCAAGCAGTGACCTTGTAGGAACCTTTCTATAATTCTAATAAACAAATGTTGTAGACAATTGAAATGGGACCCACCAAAGACCATGGACCCTAAATCAATGATCCCTACCATGATGCTTCCTTAGACTTAGAGCTGCAATGGAATTTTCCAAACAAAGTTCCAGCTAACCAAGTATGGCCATCCTTGAAATACTTAATTGTGTGCAATAAATTCCAAAGACAAGATACATTCAATGTGAAAAAAATTCAAAAGTCAAATAAAACCCAGGATGTACTCTCTGGAGCCTTAGACTCTTGTTTTCCAGGAGATGCGTAATTGGAGAAATTGTCTCTAAAGCCAGAAAGATCCAAAGTGTTTGGATATTTTCAAATCACATTGGCATGGTAAATCAGCAATAACAAGCCAACAAAGCTTTATCTTGATTTTTCCCTGAGTAAATGAGCAAAATTCTTTTTGTCGTAAACAGAAACATGAGAATAAGACCAAAATGGCTGTTTCTGCCAAAAGTATATTTTTCAGTCTAGTTCTGCAACTGAGAGAGAAACTAATTAGAAAGCATAGAGAGCAAGTGTTGAAACACAGAAGGAAAGGATTTTAAAATTAGCATTTTTTTCACTATGTAACAGGATAAAATTTTCTATGCCATCAATAACAAATACAAATTGCAGGTATAAAGAAGGAAAATAAGTTTTAATATTTGCAGAAAAGTTTCAGATTAGTATGTCAGTTTAAGAATATGGACTTTGGAGTCAGACTTCTGAGTTTCAAATGATGATTTATTTCACCCCGTGTGACCCAGTGCATTTGGCTCTGGAGTTCTGGGAACCTCAGTTTTGTCTTTTGTAAAATTGAGATAATAATACTTATTTGACAGGGGTATGTGCAGATTCAATAAAAGAATCCATGCGAAGTGCTTAGTACTATATCTGGCACATGAGAAAGAATTGAGCAAGAGCATGCAAAAAAAATGTATTTTCTTACTAGAGGCAGATAAGAAAGAATAGAACAATATATTTCTATGTACAAGTAAAATAAAGCACATAGGTACAAAACGTTTTGAAGGAAAATTTCACATATTTCCAAAAGAAAGAGAAAAATGAAACTTAGAAAAGAAAGCAGGGAAGTTTGCCACTTGCGTGACTCTGTTTATTTTTTTCTCTGTCTTTTAGAGACATTCAAATGCCACATGGTCATGAGTAGATGACAATTTTGTAGCTATTTGCTTTCAAAAAAGTGCTTAAGATTTAAAAAATTTTTAACATCTTTTTAGAAAAAAATTAAAATGTTACTATTAAAAACTTTTAATAACTGAACTTCAGCTCTTTATATCTTTCTGTAAGATAGCTTAATTATGGTTGCTATGATATTCTAATGATATCATATATATATATATAAAAGCATAAATCATATTTAAAATATAAAATACTTCACCATCATTATGTATATAAAGAAATGGTGTGAAGAAGGAGAGATAATCCACATCGTGAGGATAAATCCCCATTGGGTGTCCCCAATGACGCGGATGTACCGTGTGCGCCACCAACCTGGACTTCCAACGTCCTTGGCAAAACCTACCCGAATCCTTCAAAGGCCATTTTTAGAGAAGAAAACATAAAAGTTAAACTTTTTACAAGGTAAGAAGGGAAGGTGTTTACACAGGAACTAGGTTCTTCTGATGACGTGGGGAGGGAGGACGTAAGGATCATTAAACTAAAATGGGTCTCCGTGAGTGCAGAATGTGCATGAGCGCTGTGTTTTCCCTCCCCCCGAACATATCCGTACTGTCTCATGAGCCTCTGATCTAACACAGACAGCGAAGGGCACTGACTAGGGTCTCAGTGTCACAGTCAAATGGCAAGGGGCGCCATGTTCAACGTCGCCGGGATGCAGTGAGAAGGACGGAAGGGCTGGAGCAGCCGTGGGGAGTCAGGGACGCGGGGTCTGGGGGCAGAACTTGAAAGAGCCGCTGAAGCTCTGCGTGCGCTCGGCCAGGTGCTCTCAGTCACTTTGCAGAGCAGCCCCACTGCGGGCGGCTCGTGTCCGGAAGGCCACTGCTGTCCAACAGAACAGGGACTTCCCCTCGGACAAATCCGACGTGGGAGAGAATCCCCCAATTACCCAGCCTGCTCAGCCATCCATCTTACATCAGGTGGGACCACCGCCAACTGTTGTGGGATGTGCACGCCATTTTTATGTAAAGACATTCAGTAAACATTCAGTTATTCAATCAGGTTAACATTTCAAGGAAAACTTTAACTCCTGGCATGGGCTCCGCTTTCCTGAGACTTACTCTCTTTCCAACTATATCGGCTCCCTTAACTAATGGACCCCCACGCAGCCCCCATGCCTCAGTGCGGCCCAGAACCATAACTCATGCTGGTACGTGCTGGGCAGGATGTTTTCCTGATTCAGTCATTGAAAACCGAGGAACCCTGGACATGCTCCTTCCTTTGAGTAGCCTGAGGAGTGGGGCCAGCCAAGTGTCGTTCTAGTTCTTTCCAGCCCTTCCTCCACTTGCCCACATTTCCCACGTTACAAAGAAAGGCACACTTCTCACATACCCTGAATTGAACAAGGACTTGCTACCCTGGAAGGCAAAATCCTCCCGGATGTCATGTGAACATACAAAATATTGGTGCTGACAGGTCAAAGTAGAGCAACAGGAACCAGATTTATCTTACACCTAAAACGACTCCTCTCCCCACCTTCTCCCCCAAAACCCAAAATACACAAAACAACAGTTTTCAAGACACCTGGGCATCAGGTGATGAAGGGCGGTGATCTCTGAGGGATGGAAACAAACAAGAATTGCTAGGCTGTGGTACAGGGAGGGGAAACTGAGGTGGACTCCCTGAGCTCGGGGGAAGGAGCTGAGAGGCCAGGGAGACTAAGGCATCTGGAGTTTAGAAGGCAGGATACCAGGGAGAAGAGAGCTGCACAGAGGGAGATCCTTGGAAATCCACAGAGCACCCTGCTCACGTATTCAGCATGCGCGTGAGAAAACAACCCAAGATTTCAGTAGATTTCCCAAGATTTAGGAAAGAACCATCAAAAGAATTAGAGACCATAGTGACTGGTCTGCATGCAAGACTGGGAACAATGCCTGTTTCAACCAGTCAGCCTGGAAAAACTCATAATTCATGGGGCCTTGAGTAAAGTACGGAGGAAGATCTTGCCTTGGTAAGGAGAAATAATTAGCTCAGACCTGACTAACAGATTACAAAATTAAAACTCAGAAGGGGGAAGCTTTTCAAATAAATTAACTGCATAGCAGAATAAAACTCAAGAAAAGCAACAAAAATACAAAAATTTCCATCACCCAACAAGGTAACACTCATCATGCCTGGCCTCCAACCAGGATTACCAGGTACACAAAGAAGCAGGAACACGCCACCCTTAACGAGAAGACTGTTCTGTCAATGGAAACCAACGCAGAACATACCCACATGTTAGGATCAGCAGAGAAGGATATTAAAACACTTGTTATTTATCAAAAGTTTGTAAAGTTGCCAATGTTCCTAGCAACTTTATTCATAATAGCTGAAGCTGGAATCAGGGCAGATGTCCATTAATAGGGCTATGGATAAACAGACTACTTAGTAATAAAAGAGAATGACTCTCTAAGAGATGTAACAACATTAGTGAATCTCAAAAACATTTGGCTGAGTGAAAAAAGCCAAACATTAAAAAGTACATACCATTAATGACTCCACTTATTTGAAATTCTCAAGTAGAAAAATTAATCTATGATGATAAAAATCAGATTAGTGGCTGCTCCTGAGATGGGGAGGTCACTGAGAAAGAAGACAGGAAAATTTTACGGTGATAAAATATTCTTTGTATTGATAGTGATGTAGCTATAGTGGAGTATGCATTGTAAAAATACATCAAACTGTACAAATTGTGCATTTCATGAAATAAAAGTTCCTGTTAAATGTTTAATAATTTAATAAAAAATAAGCACTTTATGTTTATAAGAAAATCAAATGACCATTAACAAGCATATGGAAGTGTGCTTATTGCTATTATCATTCAAGAGAAGAAACCCCTCAGCGATGGACCTACCACTTTGTACCAACCAAACTGGTATATTTTAAAGTTTGACAGTATTTGTTACCATTGGATCACAGCTCTGCTGATGCAATATAGATTGGTACAACCACGTCGGGAAACATTTTGGCTTCCTAGTAATGTTGAAGAAATGCATTTCTTGTACTCTGAAATGCCACTCTTGGAATAGGCATATTTCTGAAAAAAGTCTTCTGCACCAGTGACCTGCAAATCTTATTTGTGATAGCATTGTCTATGATAGTAACAACCTGGAAACCTGAATGTTTAGTTACGTGATTATAAATAAATGCAGGAATAGCCATACATTTGTTGAATACATTTGCATGAAAGTAGAATTTAATGAATTTCAGATTCATGAGTAATAAAGATGAATCACAGGGGTATAATGTTGATTAAGAAGCAAGTCTGCAAGAATACCTATAGTATGATTCAATTTATGTATATTTCAAAAACATATAAAACTAAACTATATGCTGTTTAGAGTTACAAACACATGGTAATACACTAAAAAAAAGAAAGAGAATAATTAACTCAATTCCAAATCATGGAGTTTGAGAAGGGAATAGAATTGGGGAAGAATGCAATGCAAAGGTATTCACTCTATTGTTATTCTTTATAGTTCATATACATTCCACTAAAATTCTTTATTGTCCACTTAATATTTAACACACAACTTAGTGAAAAAGTGAACAAAGTCACGTGAAAAAAGAATAGAGATGAATAAATCAAAGAAGGTGAGGCAAAATTTTAAATGTTATTTTTTATTATCAAATGACAACTTAAAAATCTTTGCAAAGCTTAATTGTAAATCTGCCAAGTTCTTCATGTGGAAATTTCTCGTTTGGAATGATAAGATCACCATGTAATAAAGGCAGAACTGAAAGACTGTGAGTGAATAATGTTGTTTATAAAACAATGACCCAGATAAATGTCAAGGTACTATAAAAAGCATTATTTATTCCCAGCTCATAATTAATTGAATGCCCCTTGGAGGCAAGATGTTTTAGTATGAAGATTTTTTTTGTCATTTCTATAAAGATGTTCATTTGGTCTGCTATTTCACAATAGCCAATTACATACAAGCAGAATTCATCTTTGCATATTTCAAAGTCATCAGAGGTGTCTAGGAAATTACTTTCAGAATCGGAGTCATGGTGTGAAAATAGCATATAAGGTGCACCTCTTCTTATAGACAATTTTTGAGAGCAGTTTTTCTTTTTTTACATTTGTATTTCTCTTTGTTTGATTTTTTGGGGTATATTTTATTGAGTATGCTATTACAGTTCTCCCATTTCCCACCTCCCCCTTATCCCCTCTACCTTGCACCCCATCCCATTATCCCCACACCTCTTAGTTCATGTCCATGGGCTGCACATATCAGTTCTTTGGCTTCTTAATTTCCTACACTATTCTTAGCCTCCCCCTGTCTATTTTATTTTATTTTATTTTATTTTATTTTATTTTATTTATTTTATTTTATTTTATTTTATTTTTGTAAACATTTTCTCGCCACCACTTTCCCCAGCCCCACCCACCCCTGCCTCCCACCCTCAGAACAGTTTTTTAAAAAAAGATTTTATTTATTCATTTTTAGAGAGAGGGGAAGGGAGGGAGAAAGAGAGTGAGAGAAACACATCGGTTGGTTGCCCCTCGCATGCCCCCAACCGGGTATTTGGCCCACAACCCAGGTCTGTGCCCTGACTGGGAATTGAACCAGTGACTTTTTGGTTCACAGGCTGGCACTCAACCCATTGAGCCACACCAACCAGAGCAGGAGCAGTTTTAAGTCTACAGCAAAATTGAGTAGAAGGTCAGAGATTTCCCATATATCTTCTGTCCCCGTACATGCTTAGCCTCCCCAATTATTAATATCTCCCACAGTTGATGAACCTACATTGATACATTGGTATCACTCAGAGTCTATACTTTATAAGATCCCATTAAAAAAAACCCTAATATTCAAACTCAAAATGTTATTCTGCTCCCTCAGTGCAAGCATGTGTAAAAGTGATGTTTGGGGGAAGTGCATCTGAATCAGAATAACAGTTTGCCCTTGGTGGGAGAGGAAGTCCATTCTGACCTCTAACTTTTTTCAAGGTCAAAGGAGTCTCCATAGACCAATCTACCTAGACCCATGGCGTCAGAATTTCATAGCCTGACTTTGTTACAAAGTATGAGCCCAAAAGTAAGAGGAAAATGACAGGTCTGATGGACCACACTTGAGAAAGGAAATAACTTAACATCAATTAACTGAACTTCACACGGGGGAATGAAGATCTCCCTACGTGGAAGCACAAGTTCCCAATCAACAGTGAGCAAAGTGTCCTAGGGACATAAGCAGTCAGGGACTACCAACTGCTATCCATAAATTAGAATTAAAGTTTTGCTTCCTTGGCATGCAGTTCATTTGGAAGAAGCTTTTAGTGCAAAGTTCTGAAAGATGCCAAGAAGCATTTGAGAGCAATGATCCATTTTAGTGCTGAGCCCTGTTCAGGCGCCAAAGCCGTTCTCAGTGAGTTTGTAGATAAACTCATCGGAGCAATTTCTCTTCCACCACATACTCTGGGGTCTGGCTCAGAAACAATAACAACATTCTCCAATAATGGTTAGGAAATACTAATAATGATTTTTAAAAAAACAAAGACCTCTAAGGGAATAATTTCCTGATAGTCTCTATATTTCTATGAGAATCCAGTTTGGAAAAAGCAATTAACCTAAAGAATATTAAAGTTGGGAGAGCTCTGGAGGACAAAACCTTGTTCCCTGATGGCACTCCCCCAAGGAATGCAGACCATAATTAAGGAAACTAACAACAACAGACTAATATAAACCGTTTTTTTAAAGTTTTACAGCAGTGCCCACTATTTTTGTCCTTCCTATCACAACATAAGACCATCTGGCTACTCTTTCCAGCAAAATATTTCCTTTACTCACCTCTGTCTGCAGTACCGTAATTGCACTAAGTGTGCCTGCACTCCAGTAACACCAAAGAGCACTAAGTGTTTGCAGAAGCTAATTTTACTTTACCATATTTTAAAAATGTGTATTTTGTAAATGATCTGAAATCTTTAGATGCATGTGGAATTAAAAATCAGAAAAAGGTATGAAGAAATTGGAAGTGTATTCAGTATATGATCATTAGTGCAAACAAATATTAAAAATTTTTAAATAATAAATGGCTTTTCAATAATTATGATTGTGGATTTAGTACCAGATATTGCTTGGCAGTTTCTGTTCCTCGTGTTCCAGCATCATCACTTTCCTGACATCACTGAGTCAAGCTGCAGTGGTCTCACTGTAGCCATTGTCGGTGGAAGACCACAGTAGTTCTACCACCCAAGAAGAGGGAGAATTCCATAGCAGTATATGACCTAGCACATCAATAAACAAAGAAAGTTCATGTGAGAAAGAACTGAAGAAAATGTGGGCAAAGGAAGAGGAACTCATAAAAATTGGAAATAATCTTTAAAATAAAATGTTAAATGACATCCACATTCTTGAAGTGTGGTCTGAGTTAAGAAAAGTCATCTATTAATATTTAAATAACTGACCTCTATTCATTCATTAGATTTTCAATTTTCTTTTGTCTTGTCTTTAATTGTTGTTCAATTACAGTTGTTCCCATTTCCCCCCCATTACTCTTCCTTGCCCTGCCCTGCCCCCCAACATAAGGACATTTAAAATGATGGGGTGTGGAGGTTTTAAAACATGGCCATAGATTTTTCAATGTATCTTTCATTGAGAGGTAAGGTTTTTGTCTCCTTTCTTGAACCTCAGCGAATTGGTGGCTGCTTCAGCCAGTGTAGTGCAGCTGAGGTGATGCCATGGGGCTTCTGGTTTGCAGCTTCCACCTTGTTCACTGGGAACATTTGCTCTTGGAGTCTTGAGCCTCCATGAGAGGAGTCCGGCTATCCTATAATGCAATGTCAGAAAGATCACAAGTTAGCTTCCCAGACCAGTTGACCCTGTCCTTCAGGATTGGAGACCCAGTGCTGACCGTGAGAGTGAAGAAGCCCTCTTGGAAGTCAATCTCCCAACCCCAGTCTCCCAGGTCACCTCTGTCCATACAAGTCACTGCAGCTGAGTCTCCAACAGACAATGGAGCAGAGAGGAGTCCTCCCCACTATACCCTTTCTGAATTCCTAACCCACAGAACCCATGAGCATAATCAAGTGATTGTTGCTTTACACTATTGAGTTCAGGGATAGCTTGTTATGGAGCAATAGATAAATGGGGGTGTGGCTATCTATTACACAAATACGAACCCACAAACTTCGCTTGTAACTGATGGATCCACTTTTTCCACATCTCTGATTCATTTGGCTACTTCATCAATGGCAGCTGCTGAATGAAGTTGAGAATGGCCTGAGATCGATCAGTAAGAAAGATGTAAAAACTCAAAACTGATTTGTTGTTTGTTATGATGACCTGTTCTACTCAGAGCAATACGTGTGTGCATCGCAAAACTTAGAAGTCCATCTTGTGATTGAGCAAGACTGGGAAATTTTTGCAGTGATTCTTACTTTGTGAGATGAGAGTGCAATGCAAATTCTTTAGAAATGAAACATTAAAATGACACTTAAAAGATTGGTTAACCATTCCAACAGCAAAGGTCAGAATATTTATATGCTCTTTTAAGTCCCTTGAGTTTTAAATACCTCGAGGTTTTAATTTAGTGCCTAGTGTGAAACTTTTCTTTACTTCCAAACCTGTCTTACTTATTTGATTTACTTGCCTATGTAAAGGTAATTACAAGATAGACTTTTAAGATCCACTGAAAATCTAAGCCATGTCTTATCCACAAAAGGTAGAATATTTTAAGCAAAAACATAGTCACAGCTAAGTTCCATGAGGGCAGAGTTTTGTTTTGTAGTTTGCTGTATTTCTCAGTGCCTAGAACAGTGTTCAGCATGTAATAGATATTCAATAAATATTTATTGAATAAATGATTAAATATGACAAACCCCACAGACTGGGCTACTGCAGAAAAGAAGAAGAGAAAAAATGTTCATGAATTTTCTGAGTCAAAAACTGTTCCCACTACATATTTTGGTCACTATTAAATGAAAATGAAATTAATCAAGAGACTATCTATTTAGATATATATACTAAACACAACATATATAATTCATGTTATATTATATATTACATCTACTATATCAAATATAATAAATCTATAATGTAATATAAATCATGTTATATATTACATGAATATATTATATTATATATCAGTAAATATATTTATATATAAAATGAAGATAAGATTTCTTATAGAATTTACTGAGCTTTCTAATGTGAAAGGGAGAAACTGTGGGCATGAGCTTAGTGTCTGGGGTAGGAAGGAGTGTGTAAAGTGGAGTAATACAGTGAAAAGGAAAAACCAACTTAAATTTTACCTGATTGCGGGATGGATCTGTATATCCTCAGTCCAATGTTATCATAACGTATTAAGAGTTTTCTCATTTAACACAATCACTAACTGGCAGATAAATCCAGGCTACTGAAGAAATGGTATTTAGTAGGAAAAGACTTTTTTCCTTATGTTTGGTGATTTGTTTCAGATTTGTTGGCAATTTGTCTCAGTTTTTTAACAATTCCTCTACTCCAAATTGATGTGAAGTTATTTGTCACGAACATCTCTCAGAGTGAAACAATAAAATTTCCACCTGCCCCTCTTCCCAGCTTATAAAATGTGGATCCACCATTATTTACAATGCCCAATGTCAATTATATGGCAGAGTCAAACCAAGGTTTACATCCCAGTCCCTTTGACTGCAGTCAGAGTTCTTAAGTCATAGACTATATCACTATTATCTTAAAAGTTTTATTAAGCTTATCTAACTCGTGTCCTGATCCAAAAGCACAAGATTAGGTCCATCAGATAATTTAATATTAAGTACATTTTTACACTAAAAAAATGGATAGATTCCTTTTCAAAAGAAGGAAGACTTCCCTCCATACTCATTTGGTA
Source organism: Mormoops blainvillei (assembly GCA_004026545.1). Classification (NCBI taxonomy): domain Eukaryota; kingdom Metazoa; phylum Chordata; class Mammalia; order Chiroptera; family Mormoopidae; genus Mormoops; species Mormoops blainvillei. The sequence continues at coordinate 19,781 of PVJD01001453.1, read as the reverse complement.
AATATCTGGTCCACTTCAGCAGGCCTATGGTGTGCTGTCCAGTCAGGCTCACTCTCCAAAGTAGTCCAGTGCATGAAGATTAAAAAGAAAAAGTAACCTATTGATGTTTGCAATTCATCTCAATGTATTAATGAAGGTGCCCGCCTAAAAGTCTATAAAGTATCATTTAGTAAATGGAGCTTTTAGTGGACACAAACATGATTCTAAGAAGCTTCCCACTTGAAACTTTAACAGGAGACCAGTCACACATACAGGTGGGAAAAGGGCTGATGCACTGAGCAGCACCCTTGCTGGGGCCCAGCTCCAGTCCCCATGGCGCGGTGGAGCCTGAGAGTCTTGAGAGTCTGTATTTCCAACCAGCTGCTAGGAGGCTATAACAGCTAAGGCAGGCTGAGTCTCTCTCTCTCTCTCAACACAGCTGTTCCTCCCATGGAGGGAAGAGGTGCACATGTGTTAGTGACATCATCTTTAGAGTCACATGAACTTGGGGCCAAACCCTGGCTACATGTCTTATTAGCTGTTTCGCTCTGGGCTGGTTATTCTTTAAGTCTCAGTTTCCTCCTCTGTAAAATAAAAATATTAACAGCCCTGACCTTGTAGGGTTGGGTGAAGTTTGAGTGATAGATGGTTAACACTCAATAAACATTCACTGTTACTGGCCAGTCTTCCTGTTATACACTATCATGGTGTTCTGAACTTTCCCTTTGTAGAGCTTATCACAATTGTAATCAATGTTACTGTAACTAGCTTTCCCCATCAGCCTATAAGCTATCTGAGGGCAGGGAATATATCTGTCTTGTGTTTGGCTTTATGCCTAATGTCCAGCTGAGTGTCAGACACACAGGGCACACAATGAATGAACGCAGTTGCTGGATGTGTTCAATGTTTTGGGAAGCACAGAATTTGAAATTATGTGTCGTGGGCCTTCTAAGCTACATGTTAGCAGTACTATTCCTTTCATAGGACTTCTGCTAGTTTATTATGCAGAAGATCAAGTAGGTTTCTAGTGGAACAAAGGAGGTGATTATCCCCTTTTAGAAAGACCTGGTTCAACAGTGACAGGATGAAAGAAGAGAAAGGAATGTAGGTAACAGTGGGTCAGAGAGTCCTGAGACCAGCAGAGGCAAGACTTCAATGGGGACATTCAAATAGCTCTGGACTGGACTGCCTGAGAGAACCTATCTGTAGTCAGTTGTCATATCGTTTTGTGATCAGTGAGGCAAAGCAGAAAGAATTTAGGAGGCAGAGGCATGTGGAGGCAGGAAAAAAAGTGGGAAGCCAGAGGGTTTATAGGGCAGCGCAATTACTCTCATCAGCTGAGAGGAAAGGCATTCTCAGATAAGCCAAGGGGAGGTTCTCTGACTCACAGCTTTCAGGGCACATTGGATCTTTGTAGCACACTCTGCGTGACCTTGGGTCAAAGTGATAATAGGGCTCCTCGCCTCTCTTTCACATACTGGGACTACGGAATGCCAGGTTATTAGATAGTCTCCAAAGGTCACATGCCCAGGCTGGAAGGTGAGCGATCAGAATATAATGACTTGTCCCAGCTTGTAGCCACTCACTAGCACCTCTGTCATCTTCCTGTCAAGGAGAATCAAGACAGGAAATTTTTTAAAAATCAGATAATTCAGATTAAATGCTTCATCTGACAAGGCAGGAGAATAAATCAACCACAAAAAAAAGTTCAAACAGAGAAGTCCTTATAATTACTGCTATGAAAGAAAAGTTTGCATGTCGAATGGTTGCTATTTATGGATTTAATAGAGGGAGAAAATCACCGTGTATGCTTAAACGTCTAATATGCCTTAGCCATTCTTATCATCAATAACCTACAGGTAAAAATGCATATGCTTAATTAAAAAAAATGAAAATAGACTACTAAATAAAGCTCTTATTTGAATATAACATGTGACTAAAAAGTATCAACTGATCTTCCTGTGTGGTTTGCAGAATTCTAATAAGCTTAATTACTGGTGTCATGAGTTCTAACAGGCATAATGACTGGTGTCTTTGATATTAGCAACAATGTGCCTCATTGCCTTCTAGTCGCACAACAAGTACTTGCCCAGGGGCTCCACACTAGGAAGGAAGAGGAAGGGCTAAGAGGCTGTGAGATGGGGCACAGGTCTGGGAATGAGGAAAAAGTGCTTAGGGCCAAGGATGTGTGGCTTCTTCTCATTGGTATATCTTCGGTTATAAAATGTATCCATGCATTTACGGCAGATGGCAAACATAAGAGCTTTCCTTCTGTGATCACTTGCCTGAAGCCAAATCAAGGATACAAGATAGATCTTTGAAAGACTCGGCGACACCTATTCCCCATGCTGAATTAGCGCAAAAACAGGTCTTGGGCCAGTATCCACCTGCTGGGAGCCAGTATCACCCATCTGGGTAGACCTGGGTGTTATGCTTGCCCACCCAAATGACCCCAGATCACTGCTCCATCAAGAGCACTGGCTCAGGATTCTTTTCCTACCCTCTACTTATGCATTGTGTAACCCAGCTGTTAGCACCTCTGGGCCCAGGCAAGCTCACTGGTAACCTCAACAGGAGGATACTCCCTCTGCAGCTAGCAGTTTTGGGGTGCTCAGACAGGGCACCCCAGAGGTCCTGAGTAGGTCATCACAAATGACCAAGCAACAAGTGTCAGGATTAATTTGCAGGAATCATAAAGAGGTATAATGAACCCAGGACTCAAAGCTTAATGACAGAAATCTATTCCTACTTGGCCACTGTCTAATTCCAGTCACTTAAACTCATTGAGCCTCCACGTCTTTATGTGAACTGCAGATGAAAATATGTAGAGCTCTGGTTCTATCTCTTTGTAACTCGGACCTGTCCATGTCAGTGCATGAAAACCTGTGCAGGCGCGTATATTCATAACATACCCCAGGCTTCTTGGCGCCCCTAGACTATAATAACTACCTACTGGGACAGCATGAAGGAACAAGATTAAACCAAAGAGTGGGAACTGATCCTCTTTTGTAATCAGGGACTTTACGCTTACTTTGATTTAAGATTTCCTCAGCACCACTTCATATAATCAGGAACATAATGGGTCACAAGCTCTAAACTGGGTTAGAATAGCATTTTTGAAACAGAGACACTGGATTGATTGTGAGAACATCTTGTACAGATGCTGGTCAATAAACTGAGCTAAAGATTAGAACTCACAAACTGGAATCAGACCTCTCTCCCGTAAGCATAACAGCATCATTTGTTTGCGTGTCCTGCCCCTGGTCCCCTGGAAGTTCCCTGAGCTTTTTCCTGCATAGGAGTTGTAATTCTATCTTGGGTAGATGCTCAAGATCACAGAGGTTTAATAATGACTTTACATAGGGAGGAGTTGAGGAAGGATGGTGCAGTATTTGAATATTTAATTTAATTTTCGACTTCCTTCTCTGGAGAGTCAGTCTGCATGATCGAAATTCATTCATTCAATTATTTTGCTTTGGAAGTTGTTTTTGAGCAAAGGCTGAGTGCAACCTTTGTGCTGGACTCGGGGGTATCAGTGGGATTAAAATAATTCATTGAGAAGAGAAGCATGAATGACTAACCGCAGTGCAGTGCTAAATTTAAGGCACATCTACAGAGTAGTATTGAAGATGAACAAAATAATTCTTTGAAAGTGGAGGTGGGATATTGTTCAGGCAGTGCATCAAAAATGAAGTCACATTTTGAGCTAGCTCTTAAGTGGTGAACCAGAGTTCACTACGGGAGGGAGCAGGGGTCACATTTAAAGCACAGGAAAGAGCAGAGTGGGAAATCAAGTACCAATTAGTAGCAGATAATGATTTTCTGGAAAATATATGGATAATAATCCCACTTTGTAGCTATAAAGGAGAGGAAGTTTAATGAGCGTGGGTGCTAGGACTAGATCACCCAAGGTTTGAATGCACATACCTTCACCTGCCAGTTGCTTACCTGTGGGCAAATTGCTTTTTAAACTTTCTCAGCCTTAGCTTATCATCTTAAAATGAGCAAAACACCTCCAGTCCCCCACTTCACGTGACTGTTGTATTTAGTGAGAGAACATACCCAGAGGAGATGGTCCGTAAATCTTTATGAATCTCTCCTCTCTTCTCCTTTCCACTCCATAGAAAGGGGTGGGGCCACAAAACACTAGACTTGCTTCATTGAGTGTTTGGGAAATTATTTTATTAATTTAAAACTCACATGGATGTTGGTATAAATTAACTTTATTACATAGTATAATAAAGCTATTATAAATATAAATAAAAAGGAATTTAATTATATGCATACACATAGGTTGACAATGACTCACAGTACAAAAAAGAAATTCTCTACTGACTTATACCAAAACTACTATGAACACAGACAAATATTTTCTTTGGGAGCAGAGAGCTGAAAGCTATTACCATAGTGCTGCTGCTGGAACACGCTGTCCATTGATCCGTGGATCTGAGAGGAAGTAGGAAATCGGGAAGGCCGGCATGACTTAAAGGAGGCGGGCGAGGGGAGTGTGGTGTCACCATGGTGTCAAGACTCCGACTTGCAGTCTGGAAGGCCAAGATTATGAGCGGAGCAGCTGTGAGGCCCAGATCTGCTCCGTGTGCACACAGGCTCTTTGAGCACTTAGCTCTGCATTGCCTGCAAGGCCTCCTGAAGGTTAAACAAGGAGCCAGGCTCATCAGTGAAGAGGTCCTGGAACAAAGTCTAAAGTGACACCATCATGGTACAAATGAACACATACAAAACAGAGATGGCACGATGATCTGCAAGTACTACAGGGGGCAGCAACTTGGAATGAGACAATCATGACTTGGGCAAGATTTAATGATGCCCTGAGCACTTGTTTTTCACCACACAGTCCTGTTAGGAGCTACTAAGAAGCCTCAGCAGCAACAGAAAGTGCTAGTGGAATGCATTCTTCTGTGAAGACTGTAATGTCTTATGTAGCAGAGGCTGAGAGAGGAAAACAGTGTTAGAGCTGTTAGCACTGATGCCAGATTTAAGACCAATTACATGTCAGTGACTGCACTGAGAAGGAACTGTTCATCTGGCCATACCTGACATTCAGATAAAAACACCAGGCCTTTAAGGAGCATCGATCCTATGTCTTGGCTGGTGCTGGGAATTACGGAGAAATTAGAGTTCTGACAAATAAGGTGCTTCTAATCAATGAATGAAAGTCTACACCAGGCCCACTTTCGTGAGCATCACCATGTTCAGTAATTGTGTGTTTTATTTCAGTGAACAAACTTTTCCCAAGTTCTTCCTATTTGTCTGGTATTGTGCCAATGGGAAGGATACAGCCTGTCTCAAGGAATCTGTGCTCTGGAGGAGATTCAAAAGATGATGTTAAATATGATACCAGGAAGCTGTGCACTCTGTTTAGAGAAGAAATGGTTGCCACAGGAAGACAGTAGAGGTAATGGGAGTGATTTGAATGAAAGGATCTGGGAAGGCTTCATGGAAGAGCTGGCCTGTGAACTGAGACTTAGGGACAGACAAGGAGGAATTCAGGAAGCAGAAGTGAAGACAACATGGCAGACTGCAGGCTACCATGACCTTGAGATGGATTGAGCTGGGCAAACTTCACATGCCATCAGCACTTTCAGATGATACCTCCATGCATCAGCAGGCCCGATGTGTGTGGGGGGACAGGGTCCCTGATGCACCCAGCAGTCTATGATGGCACAAAACATGTCTATGAATATGTATGGAAAGAATGAGTAAATGAATAAATCCTTCCCTGCCTTCCCATGTTGGAATCAGTTTCTCTCCCCGCTGAGGTTCTTGTTTGTATCACAACAATCTGCTAGTTCTAGTAGTTATTTTTCAGTTCCTTTGTTTTCCTGTGAGGCTCTAACAGCTCGTGGGTAGGGATCCGTCTGTGCCTGTTCACACATTCTCTTGGTAACCGGAGAGTACCTTGCACCCAGTAGGCACTCATCGAACCATTGCTGAGAGTCTAATTAATATGGCAGCTGAAACACTCTAATGAGGTCATATAAATACCAAAATAAGATGTTTCTTTTTTTTTTTTTTTAATTCCCATCCTTCCTTTTATCAGTTATGGCCTATTTTTTGTTCCTGATTTAGCAAAGGAACCTTATTTCTCTCATTACCTCTTTATTCCTGCATAATTTAAAAATTTTAAAATATAATTTGTTCATATGTTTTGTACAAAGTGCAACCCTTTTCCCTTTTTCTCCTTTCTCCTTAGAAATTTGAACTGAGATCTACTTTTTAAACATGAGTCTCTTGTTCTTCATTTCCCAGTGTAATTTATCTCCAGTTTTCTTGGCTTCTCCCACCTCGTGAATGCAAATGGCCTTCTCCAACATCTTTCCTAAATGAATATCTGCTCCCAGGCTCCTTTGCCCTTTTATCTTGTCTCTACAGATTCTTTTCATTTAGTACCAGAGCCTGCTGAAACTTTAAAAAAGGTTATTTTATGAATAGGATTTTCCTTTTTCTTTAGACTCTGACCCACACCCTAAGAACTTGAGATCACTCTGACCAAGATTATCTGCAGTTTCATGCACCCCCTCTCTGCAAGTGTTGTATTAAGTTGGTTACCTGCCCTCCTCGTTTGTTCCCTCTCCTAATAATGGTCTCAGCGTACACTAAGTGTGATTTTCCATTGGACCAGGAAAAGCAGTTGTCTGAAGTATAATGCTTGCCTTTAAGCAACATAACATACTACTAAAGAAATTCTACAGAGTTTATAGCAGAAGCATTTTGCCTCATGAAGTAATTTTTAAAAATGATACATTCTCTCATGTTTTAGATTAATACTTAAATGAACCTCATAATTTTAAATAGAAAAGATTTTTAGTTCATTGTATATCTGACATCTTAAAATAAAACCTCAGTATCACTGCATTAAATGTACCCAGTGGAATCTAAATGCCATGTGAAGCTCCTTTATCTTTTTTTGCATAAACGTGAAGAAGCTCTTTCTTAACAACTGGGATATTTTACATCCTTCTTTTCCTTTTGAAAGAAATACTTCTGTTCCATTATTCCTACTTTTGCTTGCTTTAATATGTATTTATGCTGGAAAATCTCTTATTGTTTCATCTCTCATCACAGATATGTATATAAATTAAAAATTTTTAATTTCTTGTAGCTGTAAGTCTTAAATGTTAAAAAGTGTTTAATTTGAATTAAGTTGTGATTACATTGTTTCTTAATACAGATTTGATCGAACCACACCCTTCCAAATTTTGATAACGAACTATTAAATATAAAAATGCATTTTTGAGGCTGTTGCTCTTATATATGTAGGTAAGTATTACCTATTGCTAGAATAAAACAGTGGGGAGTATCAATTTCCCCCCCCTTTTTTTTTTACAGATTGTTCATATATGAGGTCTGCCTAGAATGTATCCGGCCATGTAATATGAAACATTGTACACAGGACAATGATGCCTCAGCCTCTTTCAAAGTAGGCACCTTGGGACCTCACAGAGTTCTCCTAATGACCATTAGCTGCCCCATCATATTTTCCTAAATCTCTTAGACAGTCTGAAATCTCTTCCCTTTCAAGGTGATTTTAATTTTGGGAAAAACCAGAAATCGCAGGGCACCAAATCTAGACTGCAGTGGGGTTGAGTCACCTGGGCGATCTGCTGTTTCGCCAAAGAACTCTGCCCAAGACAATGCATGAGTGGGCGCATTGTTGTGATGAAGCTGCCATTCACCAGTTGCATATAGCTGCAGCCTTCTGAGTCATCCAAATAGTTTCAGTGGAGGAACGTTCAAGCTTACTGCAAAATTTGATGTAGATTCATTGCTGTACTTGCTTAGTCATTTTGAATGTGACGACTACACAGTACACACGCTCACTTAATGGCATCTATGGCCCACGGTGACTAGTAAAGTGAAGTTGTCATTGTTTATGCATGTGCATTCCAGCCCACTCTCCTTGGCTGCCGGGTTACAGTGATGTCGCACAAACCATTCTTCTTATATTAACAATGGCTGGACTTTTTCCGGATAGACCTTGCACATGAGAATGGGAGGAACTATATTCTTGCAATGACTCAGTTCTTTGAACTCCTTTCAGAATACCAAAATTCACATGGTGATTTTTCATCAAAAATTGTTTTTAATGTTGTAGGAGCTGACAGCTCAATTCCTTTGTTGAAAGCAACTAAGTGGAACCCACCTGATGCAAAATGATTTGAAACTGCTATTAGAGTCATTTATTGGCCCAGTTCCTGGGAAACAGTCAACAAGGCTCTACCTTTATCAAAGGAATTTTTACTTATATCTAATATCTGTTACTTAGAGATACCTTGATTAATCTAACAAACTTAGAATGAATTGTAAAATGAAAATACTGTTGTTTTACTACACCTTTAAAATAATACTTTTAAATGTATTATTATAATTTACATATAATATGAATATTATTCTTTAAATATTGTTGTCAAAACATGGAGATTTAACTCATCAGTTTGTCAAAGATATTTATTTACCAGCTTAATTGACGAAGCCAGCTTTGATTGTGAAACCAACTGCAAATTGGATGTGCCTATAGTCACTAAGTCTGGTTTCATATTTTTAATTCTAAGAAACCTATGATAGCCATTTTCAGGAGAACTGTTTCCCTTCTGAATTCAGAACATTCCCTACAGAGGCCCAAAAGGCATATTTCTAATGCCGTGTGCTACCCTTTTGAGAAAGTGACTGGGAGAAACAAATGAGGTGTACACTGGTTTTGTGGGGCCTTGATTCAAGGAGGTTTTGTTGACTCAAACATTTCAAAGTGATCTTTCACTTGTACCTCAGATTGTTACAGCAATTGTAAGTGAGGAATTCACTCAAAGGGAGGAGTGTGATACTGGATGAGAGAATGATGACGCAATGCTTGTAAAGAAGAAAGCTCTCTGTAAACAGAGAAGAGGGCAGAGAGAGCCATCATGGTGCCATGATCATGGTCCATTCTCAGGCAGGTCAGTGTTAGAAAGTGTACAGATGGAAGCTAAGGCCCTGGGAACTGATTCCTTAAAATGTGCCATGCCCATGTGCCCCTGAGGAAGTCTGTGTCCCTCCTGAGATGTATCTTATCCAGGCACCTTATCCAGCTGGCTTAGAGTAGACCACCTGTGACTGCTGTGATGGGCACATGAGGGCCAGAGAATTCCAACCCAGTGCATCATCAACAGAAGGTTAGAGACAGAATCTACCTACATTAGACATTAATAACTTTAGTTTTGTTCCCAAGAATAACTGGAAGTCTTATGAAGTGACTTGGAATAAAATTTCTAGGTCACATAGTCTGCCATACTAACTTTGTCATGGTCCTCTCAGAGTGTTCACAAGTCTGCGTCATAAATGCTATGAACAAAAGATCAGGGTGAGGAAAAGGTGAAATATAAATTTAGACCAAGAATAATGAGTCAGCCTGTAAATAGGCACCTCAATGATGTTTGCTGCTTGAAACGCCTTGGGAAACCAGTTTTCTGCAATGTAAGACTGTGGGCCTTTATTCGTGTTTCCAATGGTAATGATGTTCAATAACTTTAAAGAACCTATTCACCTCGTATGTTCAATAAAGGCAATTGTGATCACAAAGGTTAAGTTGCAAACAGGTATGCGGTATATTATTAGTAAAGATAGAGGAAATGTCTTAATGACTTTTTTTATTCCTATTCACCAGTTATTATTTGAATTCAAGCAGAGAGAAAAAAATCAATTTAGCTTTGTGTTTTGTCGAGTTCCTCAGTATGAATAGAATGAAAAGCAATACATAACAAAAGCAAGTTCATGATTCCCGAAGACAGCTTTGTCACAATTATGTATCAGCTCGAGAGCCACAAGGCAGTGTGGAATTATATTTACTGACTAGAAATAGGATAGGTTCTGTCTGTCAAAAATATGTTTAGTTGGAGAAAACAGCCCATAATAATGAATCTGAATTAGCTATAAGGGGATTATAAATACCATGAGAGAAACAGAGGAAACCCAATCAAGCATAGAGATATTTAATTGATTAGTGGAAAATTATTCCCAGCATTGACTTATTCTATAAATTTGAATATGTAGTATTTTCTGAATTCCATAATTGTGGGATGATTACTGCAAACACAGTGGAATTATAGTTCAAAAAATTCGGGTGTCATGGGAGGAATAGGAAGACAGGTGCTAAGCTAGTTTTTCCTCTTTGCTCACCTGCAGTACAACCCAAACCCGAAACACTTCTACTCTCTCACTGCTGGGCTCTTCTTGAGCAAATGAGAGTTCAAAAGCAAATCCTGCAAAGCTGGAGGTGAGAGTTTCAGCCACTAGAGATGATTTCCTTTGTGATCACATCCAGAGTAGGGAAAAAAATGGGCATAAACCTTTTTTGTTACCATGGTGCCCACCAGGACTCAATCTCCTAAACTGTGCATCTGGAAGCACTATTAGTTACCACCTCAGAAGGGACGCTTTAGGGCATCAGAGGGCTTATAGACAGTTGTAGTTGGAGTAAACAGAATGTGTAAAAATGTAACTTTTAGAATTTTCACTAAAGGTCCTTTTACAGAATTGGAAGATTGCAATAGTCAAACTAGCCCTACCATCCCCTCCACCCCCCAACCAAAAAGAAAGAAAGAAGCATAGTATTTCAATGTCTTGAAATACTTCTTGTGATAGGGATCCAGAAAAAATATATTTCTGAAGTTTTCCTTAAAATTACTAAGTCAAAATGTTCTCAACTGAATCAATGTTGTTGTAGGAAAAAAATATACACATGTAGAGAGCATGGTCAGGGAGAGCCACATACTCTAACAGATACTGTCTAATAAGTCTACATATCAAAGCATTTCACCAAAACAATAGTCTAGTAGTCTAGTCTTTATCCTTGTACCTTCACTTACTTCTGTTATGCAAATAGTTCTTTTGGTAAATCACCTCTGAAAGTGAAAGTCTAGACTAGCACTGTCCAACAGAAATATATTCTATGTTGTCACATATGTAATTTTTAATGTTTTAGTAGTGATGTTAAAAATAGAAACAAGAAAGAAGTAAAATTAATTTAAAAATATATTTTAATTAAGCCAATATGTCCAAAATATCATTTCAACCTGTAATCAATATCAAAAGTTCATTGAGATATTTTACATTCTTTTATTTTTGTTCAGTCTTCAAAATTCAGTATAAAATTTACACTTATAGCATATAATCTCAGTTTAGACTGGCCAGATTTCAAGTGCTTAATGGTCACATGTGGTTAGTGGCTGACATTTTGGTCTAGATGTTACAGAATTACCAATACCTGATTACTTACATAACTTATAATACCTTGAGCTTTATCCTGACAAATCAGTCTGACTAGAACAGAAAAGAGATCTTGTTGACCATGCCATTTTCATTCCCACTGAAATATTCAGAAATACAGTGGTTTTGTAACTTAGTGATGGCATATGCTAATTCTAAACACCCGATACATGTATAACTTACAATCTAAAGATTTGAAATATCCCAGGGTATAATATGACATATCAATTTAATTAGAATAAGAAAGAGAGCTCATTGTCCACTATATTTTTATTCCTTCTAAAATAAACAAATGATCATGTTTCCACTAAAGGTTAGAAAGATGAAAGTTTGGGTAAGATCTGCCTTGAGGTGAGACTTGACCCAGAGCGGGCCATGGTAGTAACCGCGCTTGCTCCATGGCCCGCCCAGGGGAAATAAGGAAGGGCAGTGGGCTAACTACTGGGAAGAACAACTAAAACCTTCACATCACCTATCAGGAGGGTCCAGGTATGGTGGGATGGCTTCAAAATTCAGGAAGACCCTGGAAAGAACATGAGTAAGGTCCCTGTTCTTTAAAAAGAAAATTTAGGCTCAGTTCCCTCAGGGTGGCCAGATCAACACTGTTTTATACTTCTTCAGGCTAAATTTTCAGACCAACTAAGCTATTCAGTTAAAATCAGGTGATGATGTGATGAAACAGGAACTCTTAAAGGTTCATGTTTGTGTGAAAAAGCTTAGCATTGAGAAGATGAAAGATGAAAAATAAAAACAAATTCCTAGAAGGCAGTGTCTTTAGCATATTTTCATCGGTATTCCCAATGCCTAGCATAGAGCTTGGCTCATAGTACGCACTCAGTAAGTACTGGAATGAGTACCTGGGTGGAAGAATGAATGAAATACGGAAGGAATATACTTGTTCTGAGTAACCCGCAAAGGGGAAGTTTCCTCTTTGGAATTACCAAAACCACTGTCTATTCGGCTGTGGCAAATAGGCTGCCTTAGGGCCAGGTCTAGTCTGTGAACTTATTTGATTACTGTTATGTGTTTAATTTGACAATGCTTAGAAAGTCAAATTACATGTGAAAAAAAATCTTATTTCTGACTTTTCTTGAAATATCACAAGACCTGGTAACATTTAATTAGGCAAGTGTTTATGATTTGCGATAGTCCCTATAAATCTTTCTGTGTTCCCAACTGCATGCTGTCATTTCTCATTATACCTGCATTATTGTCCTTCTTACAGGAAAGAGAAGAGCAAAATATTTTTGAGTTCTATATTATTATTTAACATGGTAAATCAAAAGAAAGGCTAAAATGACTGCTTGTCTCAAGAAGAGAAATAGGAGAAAGAATGTTTCCCCTGAGGGAGGAAAGTATTTTCATATGTTCAATAGCCAAAGGACCCCTGAATCAAAAGTACATAACCCAACACTCGGCTCACTTCACTCAATTAGTACATCAGCCCGACCTGTTTATACTCCATGTACCAGTAACTGGGTAGCAATTTCAACCAAGTGCAAGAGAGAATTGATATTTAAAAACTGAAACAGGTGCTTGGATACCCAAAATGTCCGGGGAAAAGCTGATGACAGCCCCCCTGAAGTAGCACTCAAGAAGGAAAGCGTCTCAAGTTCAACATCACCCTGAACATACCTCCATTATAGCACCTAACGAATTTTTAGAAACAACTTAACTGTCCTTAAAAATAGAGCATGAGTAGTTTTTTCATACTGTCTCCTGTTATTCATTGTATCCTCTATAGTCAGCACGGAGTAGGTTTTAAATGAAAGTTTAGTGAATGAACGAATAATTATTGTATTGAGTTGGAAGTTGGAAATTATTGTTTTCTCACTTATATGAGTCTTTAACTCTATTTGGTTTAGTCTTTATTTCTCATTTAAAAATAGGCCAGGTGTGGACAAAAAAGAAAAAAAACCCCAAAAAGCAAAACACACACACATTTTTTTTCTTTGATATTTTCTTGATAGCAATCTCTGATAGGCTGAGAGCCTTCCAGACCGTGGCAAAGAGAAATGCAGACAAGCTTTGCTCCATATAAAATTCCCTCTGCCTCCTACGAAAACAGCTCAGGAAGGAGGGGCGGTAATGAAGCCACTGAGACCAGAGGGCACTATTCCCGGGAGAGAGGTCATTTCTGGGGAAGGTCTCAGGGGCACACACCTGAAAAGCAAGGACAGTGAGGTAACAGAGTGTGAAGGGAAAGGGGAGAAGAGACATGTGTTGTCTTCTTAGAAGTGAGATACTTTAAATAAAATACATCTCTCTCTTTTAATGCTTTATGGAAGATAGCCCAGGTTATAAAACAAAAAAGACTGTAACCCTGGAAGACAAACCTATACCAGAAATATAAAATCGACCAGTCCTGAGGGGATGAGGAGAGAGCAAGATGGTTTCTTACAGACCCCTTTGCATGATGAAGGCCAAGAATATCCCTAGAAAACTGTACATGTGTTCACATGGACAACATTTTGCCTATATTTTCGAGGAATTCAAAGCCTACCTCCCTCCTAAGCCAAAACCCCAAAGCCCAAGTTAAGAAGCCCTGCTTGAAATGCTCTGAATGTCTCTGCACTTCCACATTGTCCGATGCTCCTAAGGATAATAGTCCCTCTGTCTTAAATATAGTCCTTGGAGGGTTAATAAAGCCCCACCTCTATGCTTTAGGCAAAGTAACAAACCGCCAGTGGGCCAGTGGCCGAGTGGCCGAGTGGCCGAAGAAGCCCTCCCCTATCCCTGCCTCCTCTCCTCTTCCCCTGCCCTTACCAAGCCTCCCAGAAACCGATCTCCTTGTGAGGATGGAGTTCAACATAGCATCAGTTTAGCCTCCCCCAGGGAGCCTACCCAGAATAAATAACATGCTTCAGCAACACTGCATCTGACTCACTGTGGTTTATTTAAAATTGTATGGAGACCATTTCCGAAGGGTCTGTACACTGTAAACACTGCAGGTAGTTACCCTTCTAGAACAGGAACTGTGCATGTAAACACATGGCTCCCCAGGGGCTTCTGGTAAATCCATGTTAATGCATAGGAAGAACAAAACGTGTCCATGTCTCCCTAGGGAATTTCTAATGATCCTAATCAACAGGGAAGTTTCCTTTCCATCCCCAGGAAGAGGATATAAATAAAAGAGTTTCTTGGATGATTAGTGAATCTGTGCCCAGGCTGAGGGAAAGAAAATAGCTCAAGAGGGAAATCAAGAGAGTCCAAACCAGGTGCAGGGCAAGCATGTCCCTGGGAGGTGAGATACAAGAAGCCAGGAATGAAGCACTGGGGTGGACACTCCATGGGAGGGTCAGATTGCTCAGTGTTGTGCTGATGGCAGTTCTTCTCACACTCTTCCAAAAAACAGGAGACAACACTTCCAAGCTCATTTTACAAGACCAGCATTACCCTGATGCTAAAACAAAATAAGGATACTACAAGCAAAGAAAGTTACAGACCAGTAACCCTGAAGATGCAAAAATCCTCAACAAAACATTAGCAAACCTAATTCAACAACATATTAAAGGGATCATATACTATGACCAAATGAGATTTATTTCAGAGATTCAAGGGTGGTTCAACACCTGCAAATCTATCAGTGTGATGTACCACATTAATAAAATGAAGGAGAAAGTCATATGATAAAACTCAACACCCTTTTAAGATAAAGATGCTTAAGAAAATGAGTATAGAGGGAACATACCTTAACAAAATAAAGGCTATATGTAACAAACCCACAACTAATATCATACTCAAATGGTGAAACACTGAAAACTCTTCCTCCTAAGATCAGGAACAAGACACTTTTGCCATTTTTATTCCACAGGGCACTGGAAGTCTTAGCCAGAGCAATCAGGCAAGAAAAAAAAAAAGAAATAAAAAGCATAGAAATTGGAAGGGAAGAAGTAAAATTGTATCTATTCGTGGATGATATTATATATAGAAAACCCTAAAGACATCCCCGAAAACTGTTAGAATTAATACATAAATTCAGTAAATTTTTGGGATACAAAATTAGTTAAAAAATCAGTTGCATTTCTATACATCATCAATAAACTATCCGAAAGAAAAAACTCAAAAGCCCTATTTGCAATTGTATCAACAAAAAGAAAATACTTAGAAATAAATTTAACCAAAGAGATGAAATAGCTATATACTGAAAGCTATAAGACATTGAGGAAATTGAAGAAGACAAAAATATTTAAATAGAAAGATATTCCATGCTCATGGATTAGAAAAATTAAGATTGTTAAAATGTCCATATTACTCCAAACAATCTATAGATTCAGTGAAATCCCTATCAAAATTCTAATGATCTTTTTTTTTTACAGGAAGAACAATCCTAAAATTTGTATGAAATCACAAAAGATTTGAAATAGCTAAAGCAATCTCGAGAGAATGAAGCTGGAGATATCACACTTCCAGGTTTCAAATGACATTACAAATTTATGGTAATCAAAAAAGTATGATATTAGTTTTAGACAGTAGATCAATGGAAGAGAATAAACCCATTCATATATGGTCAATTAATGTACAATAAAGGAGCCATGAACACGCAATGGGAAAAGGATAGTCTCTTCAATAAAGGTATTGGGAACAGAGGAACGCCACATGTAAAAGAATGAAAGTGAACCTCTGTATTATACCATACACAAAAATCAACTCAAAATGAAATATAGAGTTGAACATAAGATCTGAAACTGTAAGATTTCTAGAAGAAAACACAGGAGGTAAGATCCTTGACATCAGTCTTGGCAAAGATTTTTTTTTTTTAAATTTTGACACCAAAAGTGAAAGCAACAAAATAAAAAACAAGTAGGGCTACATCAAATTAAAAATACTCTATGCAACAATGAAATTATTAATGAAATGAAAGTTACCCTGTAGAATGAGATAAAACACCTACAAATCATGTATCTGATAAGGAGTTAAGACCTCAAACAACTCTATAGCAAAACACCCAAAAAATCTGTTTAAAAATGGGCAGAATAACTGAATAAACATTTCTTTGAAGAAGATATACAAATGACCACAGGTGCATGAAATGGTACTCAACATCTCTAATCATAAGGGAAATACAAATTAAAGCCACAAAGAGATACTACCTTACACCTGTTAGAGTAGTTATCATCAAGAAAATAGAGGTAAGTGTCAGCCAACATGTAGAGAAAAGGCACTGTTGCTGGAATGTAAATTTTACTATTGATGCAAATGTAAACTGGTGTAACTATAGTGGAAAAGAGTATGCCTGTTCCTCAAAAAATTAAAAATAGAATTATCATAGGATTCTGCAATTCAATTTCTGAGTATATACCCAAAGGGGATGAAAAGGTGACATCTAAGAGATGTCTGTACTCCCATGCACATTGCAGCTTTATTCACAATAGCCAAGATATGGAAACAACCTAAATGCTGGTCAACAGATAAATAGATAAAGAAGTGGTGAGTATATATACATATATTTTGGAATATTGCTCAGCCACGAGAAAAAAGACAATCCTGTCATTGGAGACTTGGACAGGCTTTTGAGAGCATTATAAGTAAAACAAGTGTGAGAGAGAACAGACTAGACTGTAATAACCAGGAGCTGGGAAGTGGGGGGAAAGGAAAGGCGTTGGTCAAAGGGTATAATCTTCCAACTGTAAAATGAGAAAGTTCTGGAGATTTAATGTATAGCACGGTGCATACAGTTAATAATACTGTGTTCTGTACTCAAAGTTGCTAAGTGAGTAAACCCTAAACGTTTTCATCACATAAAAGAACTGGTAATTATGTGACATGGTGTACAGCTAATGCTATGGTAGTAATCATATTGCAATAAATAAGTGCATCAAGTGTACATCTTAAACTTGTACAAAGTTATATGTCAATTATATCTCAAAAAATAAGAAAAGCATTCTTTTTATCCACATTATAATTATAACGGGGCAGTGGGATGTCTAGAAAAGTAATTCTATCCAAAGAAATTCCCAAGTTCGCTTTTACCTTCCTACATTCCCACATTTGCTCTCCCAGGTCAACAAATCTGGAAATTTGTTGTCAGTGTTCAGAGTCTTAAGGAAAACCCCCCAGCATACTGCCTAATGCACAGTAATTTAATTCTTTTCTGAATATCAATGTAAAGCTCACTTGATGTGTTTCTCTTTTTTAAAATTAAATTTATTGGGGTGACATTGTTTAATACAATTATATAGGTTTTAAGTGTACAATTCTATGATACTTGATCTGTATATTACACTGTGTGCCCACCACCCAAAGTCAAATTGTCTTCTGTCACCATATATTTGACCCCCTTTACCCTTTACTGCCCCCACTCCCCTTCCCTCTGGTAACCACCATATACCCTTGTCTGTGTCTATGTTTTTGTTCATTTATTTTCTTGTTTATTCATTTGTTGCTTTCAGTTTCATGTCCCAAAGGTGAGTGAAATCATATGGTTCCTAACTTTTTCTGTCTGATTTATTTTGCTTAGCATGATATTTTCAATATCATGTATTTCTCTTAATAGCTAGGAAAAGTTTGACTTTCATCTATGAATATCCATGTTTTTCTTTGTTAAGTAAGAGCTATGTAACTTTTATTCCAGTTTTGCTTTGGCTTCCAGGAAATTCTGAGTTACTCTTACTGTTCAATGGTGATAGTTAACCTTAGGCTCAATTTCCAACACTGTTCTCTCTCCCATGTTGTTATATAGCCTTGTTGTTCAAGAAACGGATTTATTATACCTGTCTCTGTTACAAACCCCCATCAAATACTGACATGTAGCAAGGATATACATAATGATAAATGAAGTGAATGAAATATTAGGTTGAACATATGAAAAGTTTCCAATATTTGACCAATTTTGACCTTTGAAAATAAGGCTTAACTTAGTAATAAACAAATGAAGATGTTACCTATAATCACTTTCATTCATTTTTGAAAGAGGATGTTTGCCAACATCTTCAGTAATATTTATGCCTTAATGGGAAGAACATTTTCAATCTATAGATATATTAATTTCCCTGCAGTACCCCACTCCCTTAAAAATTACTGTTGGGTAATTGAAACTGGAAAAAACCCTTGACTGCCATTTGTGTTGTAGTGTTTAGATCTTATCACTTGCTGGTTCTTTATTCCTGCCACATAGGTCCCACATACTCTGAGTAAAATATCTTTGGAAACTCCTCAGAACCTGAATTTAATAATAATTTATGAATAAAAATATGTTTTTTCTCTCCTTCTGAATGTAAATACAAATTTCTTTAGGCCTACAGACAATCTGTTGCAAACTTCCCAAGGGGAGTGTGAATGTATACTTCAAAATCAAACTCAAGGTTCCCTTCTTAACAATGTATGAAACAATAATGTGACTTATTTTCCTTGGACAGCTGTTTTAGAAAAAACAACTAGTGTTTAGTCACAATTACAACAACTGGAGTCAATTCCAAATGCTTGCATGAAATTCTTGTGTCAGGTACTTTTCTCACTGTGTGCTTACTGGGGCTGTGTTGGAGCTTACTGTGCCTACCGTGGACAGACAGACTTATGGAACCAAAGTATTTAGGCACATTGTTACAGGGTTAGAGTAGAAGCAGCAAAAGTGACTATGCCAAGCTGGAAGAACGCTGACGAAATAGTCACCATTCAATCTTTCCCAATTATTTCCTGCCATATTCCTCAATGAAATCCAAAGTATTGAATTACTTGTCAACCATCAGTTTAATTTTTAAATGGCAAGCCAGGGCATTTTATGACTACTGACATGCAACTTACATCAGAAGACAGTTCAGGAAGATTGGCGGGACGCCCCACCTTTGGGATGGTTGATATTAGTCAGGAAAATAATTGTAAAATTGTAAATATTTATAAAAATGTGCAGCATATTCTAAAATTATAAGAGGGTTTACCTTTCAGCTAAATTTTCAATATTGTTTTCTGGACAACTTATGTTATTTAGATATGTGGAGAGAAAAGTGGTTAACAATAAGACTCATTTATATGAGGGGAAACATCTGACAACCCATTACTGCAGTGAAGAGTGTAGTAATTCTGGGTGGCATATTGACCATTTTCCAGAGGAAGAAAACAGCTCTCTGGGAAAGGTTCATTTCCTTCAGAAATCCCCCTGGCTTGGTTCTCCCCTCTGAGCACATAACACATGCACAGGCACACACACACTCACACGTGCTTTTAAAAAAGCTTCCTTCACAGTAGTGTTCCATATCGGTTTTAGCTGGGGAAAAGTACAGGAAGGAAACGTCCAAGACTTGGTGTTTCTTGGACCCTGTCATTAACATTTTCACCTTGTTGAGTGGTTTCCACGTTTCCCACAGGTCTTCATCCTATGAAAGCTGATGGATGGGCTGACAGAGCCTTCTAGATTTGTGTTGGTATAATACGAGCCAAGGGCCTGGAAACAATAAAACAGCAATTTTCTAAGAGATTTACCTGCAAGAAAAGCCAGGAACATAAAAGCTTTTTCAGTTTCCCACCCCAAGCCTCTTCTCTTCTCTCAGTCCCAGGAGGGGCCGCGGAGGACTGTATCCTGTCAGGTTAACTGAGGGTGACAG